>NKZH01002040.1:0-39431 GCA_002370695.1 Metschnikowia matae var. maris
CTCAGTCCCTCAATTGAGAGAGTTATTGCAGTCCAATCATATATCCGTTCCGATATATCAGTTGGTATATTCTAACGGTCAACAACCTCGCACTTTCCCTCACTTCTCACTTCTCACTTCACACTTCTCACTTCACACTTTCTCTCACTTCTCACTTCTCACCGTTTGTCCCGGAACGTCCCGGGACTCATTTGAAAAATTAACAATTGTATACATGAAGGGGGCATTCATTTGCCAAAAAAAAAAAACAGAAATAAACGCCAAGCAAAATCTATAATCCTTTGTGAAGTAGTTGTTTTTACCCGGCCAAAGCCAATTATTATGCACGTAATATAAAAGAAGGTTTCTATAAACGTTTTTATAAACTCCGTGCGTGACCTCACTCAAATCCCGATTATTAGTATAACTTAAGTGGAAGGAGAAGTTTGCTTGGCATTGGTATATAAACATCCATGGTTTCTCAAATATAAGGGGTCATTCAAACAAACGTACAAACAAAAAAACATACAAATAAATAAATAAATAAAAAAGACAAAAGGAAAGAAGTTCAAGATTACTTATTATGAAGGTACGGGTTTTGTCTTTGTTCAGTGTTCTTATTAATCTTTCTATTAGTGCTTCTACTGGACCAGTTAGTACTTCTGCTGGAATCTCAGGTAGTGAAAATGGTGGAATTGATGGAATTTATAATGGACCTACAACTATTTGGGCGGAATCTAGAATTCACCCATTAGTACTCTTTGCTAAGGTGGAAAATGATATGGTATCACTTTCCAGTACTTCATTTTCATTCAATCATGAACCTGCTCAGTTATTGGTCTATGAAAACTCACCCATTACACCTACCAAATTCACTTTAAAGGAAAATATCTTATCCACAGAAGATGCTAAGTCTGAAGGGGTCTTGGGGTTCCACAGTAACTATTTGACCATTGCTTCATTCATCGAATCAACTAAATGGGATATAGATGTAGAGGGTAAGATCTTGAATGACCGTTTTTATGCATGTAACCTTTTCGATAATAACTTACGGTACATTCGAAATGGAGAAGAGAGCAGGTTATCCAAAAACTGTGGCCATGTGGGGCTTTATCTTTTGCAACCAGATGGCCTGCCTCCTATGAGTGGAGCAGTAACCAAAAAGAAGGGAGCCAGGAGAGGAACTAGGGAGAGGTCTACGGGAAGGGCTATGGAGAGGTCTACGGAAAGGGCTATGGAGAGGTCTAGGGAGAGGTCTAGGGAGAGGTCTACGGTAAGGGCTATGCAGAGGTCTACGGAAAGGGCTATGGAGAGGTCTAGGGAGAGGGCTATGGAGAGGTCTAGGGAGAGGTCTAGGGAGAGGTCTAGGGAGAGGTCTACGGAAAGGGCTATGGAGAGGTCTAGGGAGAGGTCTAGGGAGAGGTCTACGGGAAGGGCTATGCAGAGGTCTACGGAAAGGGCTATGGAGAGGTCTAGGGAGAGGGCTATGGAGAGGTCTAGGGAGAGGTCTAGGGAGAGGTCTAGGGAGAGGTCTACGGAAAGGGCTATGGAGAGGTCTAGGGAGAGGTCTAGGGAGAGGTCTACGGTAAGGGCTATGCAGAGGTCTACGGAAAGGGCTATGGAGAGGTCTAGGGAGAGGGCTATGGAGAGGTCTAGGGAGAGGTCTAGGGAGAGGTCTAGGGAGAGGTCTACGGAAAGGGCTATGGAGAGGTCTAGGGAGAGGTCTAGGGAGAGGTCTACGGGAAGGGCTATGCAGAGGTCTACGGAAAGGGCTATGGAGAGGTCTAGGGAGAGGGCTATGGAGAGGTCTAGGGAGAGGTCTAGGGAGAGGTCTAGGGAGAGGTCTAGGGAGAGGTCTAGGGAAGGAGCTAGGGGACTCACAGTAAAAAGTGGGGAACGAGATGGACAAAAAAAAGGTGATTCTGAATTCATCTCTCATACTCTCACTACTCCACATGTTTTTGTTGTTAAAATCGGATCCAAATATCATACTCTCTCCAGCTCTCCATACCAAACCAACGATTTAAACTGTAGGTTTTTATCCTATGCTATACTGCCCGACTATGCAGAAGATCCAGTGGAGTTTATATTGGAAGATAACTGTGCCATTCCCATAAACTCGAACTTCCCAATCAGTCATCATACTAACCAAGACATGAGTCAGTATCTGAGTCAGAATCTGAATCAGTATGTGAGTTTGAGTCAAGGTATGATTCTCTATGGAGATATACGAGCCACCAAATTAAAACTCGATAAGTCAATGAAACTTCAGAATAGTTATTTCCAATCGTGTGAAATCCGAATCCCAGGGAAGAGAGCCATTTTTCAAGGTCCTCGTCTTTTACTTTGTCGTGATTGTATTGATGTGGAGATTTACTTTTTATCGGTTTCAAAAGCAAGTCTACTTACCTTGGATAAGGGAGAAGAGGAAGAAGAGGAGGAGGAGTATGGGGAAGAGGGAGAAGAGGAAGAAGAGGAGGAGGAGTATGGGGAAGAGGAAGAAGAGGAGGAGGAGTATGGGGAAGAGGAAGAAGAGGAGGAGGAGTATGGGGAAGAGGAAGAAGAGGAGGAGGAGTATGGGGAAGAGGAAGAAGAGGAGGAGGAGTATGGGGAAGAGGAAGAAGAGGAGGAGGAGTATGGGGAAGAGGAAGAAGAGGAGGAGGAGTATGGGGAAGAGGAAGAAGAGGAGGAGGAGTATGGGGAAGAGGAAGAAGAGGAGGAGGAGTATGGGGAAGAGGAAGAAGAGGAGGAGGAGTATGGGGAAGAGGAAGAAGAGGAGGAGGAGTATGGGGAAGAGGAAGAAGAGGAGGAGGAGTATGGGGAAGAGGAAGAAGAGGAGGAGGAGTATGGGGAAGAGGAAGAAGAGGAGGAGGAGTATGGGGAAGAGGAAGAAGAGGAGGAGGAGTATGGGGAAGAGGAAGAAGAGGAGGAGGAGTATGGGGAAGAGGAAGAAGAGGAGGAGGAGTATGGGGAAGAGGAAGAAGAGGAAGAGGAGTATGGGGAAGAGGAAGAAGAGGAAGAGGAAGGTGAATTTTCATCGCCTCATTTTATTAATACTCCTCATGTGTTTGTTGCTGAAATTGGGGATAAAACAGTGGTACTCTCAGACCATATCCAAAGTCCCAAGTTAAGAGGGTTATCATATCCAATTCTGTCGACCATAGCAGAAAAACCAGCCCAATTTTTCCTCAATAACAAATATGCTATTCATATAAATCAACCTATTGGAAAAGTAGGGTTGAGCAAAAACTTATTTGTATTTGGACATGTCAATGGTATGAAGTTGACATTTGATCAAGCTATGAAACTTGAAAATGGACCCTTTTATGCTTGTGATATTCCTGGCATTGATCGAAGAGGTATTTATTATGATATCATATCCACTGCATCTTCAAATTGTGTACCGGTGGACATATACTTCTGGCCCATGGATACAATTATTAGGACTGTCGATACAGAGAAAACTGCTGATACAGAGAAAACTGCTGATACAGAGAAAACTGCTGATACAGAAAAAACTGTCAATCCAGAAAAATCTGCTGATACAGAAAAATCTGCTGATACAGAAAAAACTGTCAATCCAGAGAAAAAAGTGTTTGGGTATGCAGGCGGTATGCAGGCACCATTAGTCTTTTTTGCTAATGTCAATGGTTCTTTAGTACCACTTTTTGCTACTCCTTACCAATTTGATTTACAGCTTGGCCATACTTTGGTATATGAAGAGATAGCTGGTGAATTGACTGAGTCCAAGAAATTACCGAAATTGACTGATTCCAGGAAATTCACTCAGTCAAGAAAATTCACTCATTCCAGAAAATTCACTAGGTTCACTTTGGAGAATAAAAAAGCTTATACTCGAGAAACAGAAACACCTGGGTTCATAGGACTTTACCGAGAATCTTTAGCATTTAGTCATTTCATTGAAGCCAGTGAATTGGATTTTGATGAATCCGGAAAAATCTTAAATGTGGATTTTTATGCCTGTACAATTTCCAATGGAAATATGAGGTTCATTCGTTTTGGTCTGGAGTTTAGCCTGTCCAAAGAGTGTTTGGATGTGGACATTTACCTCTTGCCTTCATATAGGGCTTTTAGTCCTGATTTAAATCTCTTGCCTCCATCTAATGTGACTCATTCTGATCTGAAAATTACAGAAAACGAAGATGAAAATGGGCATAGTTCGGTGGATAATGTATTTGAATCTTCAGGGACTGCACATAGACACATGAACAAAGTTTCTGGATCTTTTGACACTTCTGGATCCTTAAACACTTTATCTGGCTCCAAAGATTCATTTGATCACTTGTTTGTTTTCGTGGCAATCTTCAATGGCAAAGTGAAACCACTCTCCAGTCTGCCATATAATGCAAATGGTACCAAATTGAGTTTCTTATACTTTGGAACATGGACAAATTACCCTGTGTTGTTCGAATTAAGAGGTAATTCTGTATCCACAAACACTACCTCGACTCCAGGCAATGTAGGGTTCTGGAATGGGTTGATTGTATTTGGAGCTGGAATGCCTCGAACAGAATTGAATTTGAACCATGAAGGGAAACTCATACATGGTTCATTTCATTCATGTTTGATGTCGGATGCCGAAGAGTATTTGATCTATGAAGGAAGTTCCAATTGTCCTGATGTGGAGATTCATCTTTGGCCATATAAGAAAGCAATGGAGTCTGAGAAAATGGACGTAGTGTATGGGGGAACAGATCAGGAACCCCTTTAAGGTCAGGAAACAAAAGGTCAGGAACCCCTTCAAGGTCAGGAAACAAAAGGTCAGGAAGCCCTTCAAGGTCAGGGAATCACACCAGGGGAAAGAAATACATCAAAAGGGTCATGGATCCCTATAAATCGGTTGTCTTATGGTCCACGTGTATCCAACAATGATGGAGATAATATGGAGATAATACTGGTCACCGGAAAGAATAGCCAGTTTTGGAATTCAAGAACAAAAAATGACATTGGACTTAAGGAATGTTATTGGACTTAAGGAAAGATATTGGACTTAAGGAAAGATATTGGACTTAAGGAAAGATATTGGACTTAAGGAATGTTATTGGACTCAAGGATAAGACATTGGACTTAACGAAATGACATTGGACTTCATTTTTTCCAGAGAAAAGTCGACCTTGATTCCATGATGGGTGAATACCTTGCCATATGGCTAACCCAGGTTGGGTTTGGCCCAATAATGATGTTTTCTGTGGAATAGAAAATGCTTCAAGAAGTCAGAAATCATATGTAAAAGAACCGGGTCCCAAAAGGGTGGTCTTCACAGTGACAATTCTGTTCTAAGCAATCAAATTGGTACCAATGAATCCTTTTTGGAGTTGTTGAAAACAAAGTTCTTGACACCATTTTTATAGTTCTTGGATCCATGGTGCCAGTGTATTTCTTATCGGACACCTTCCCCAATAAGATGGTCTAGTCTTTTGATGGTGTAGTCTTTGTGATGGTCTCAGTCTTTTTGATGGATACACTAGGGGACTTGAAAAGTAAGTTTCTTCTTCCAGTGTCTTGGTACATATTCTGGTCCACTCAAATCATACCCTAGTATTGATTATGCAAAGTCGATTCCTGATATGTCTTAGGTAAGTAGTATAATGTAATTGGTCAACAGATAAAGCACATGCGTTTCGTAATGAATTATAGCTCAATGGTTAATCAATGGTAGAGCATTTAATACAAAAGAACAATGTACAGAACTAGATATTGGTTCACATCAAATGCTATGGAGAGACATATTTAACTCTATTCATAAGCATAATTAAGGTGTATCACAATGGATGTAGCGAAATCTCGAAAATGGGCTAGGTAAATAGATCTGCTTTAATCAATTGTTAGATCTCAATTTATTGGATTTTCAAGTTCAAGATAACTGTTGTCGGTGGTACACTTCGTGTTTATAGTTTATAGTTTTGCCAGTGCGTAACTCTTGCACTCCATTAATATGGTGATTTGGTGATTTGCACCTAAAATGCGAGACAAAATCCTTCGTCCATATACCGAGACATACCATAAAACATGCAGGTATCAAATTCAGGTATTAATTCAGGTATTAATTCAGGTATTAAATCCAGGTATCAAATCCGGGTATTAAATTCAAATCTATTCACCCTTTCATTATTCCTTGACTATTTTTTATTTTCCATATTTCAATATATCAATTTATCAATATCATTTCTTTTATCAAATTTCAACATTTCAATATCGTTTCATTTGAATAATTAATATGAGTTGTACTCTGTATGGTTGTATGGTTGTATGGTTGTATGGTTGTATGGTTGTATGGTTGTATAGTTGTATGGTTGTATGGTTGTATGGTTGTATGGTTGTATGGTTGTATGGTTGTATGGTTGTATGGTTGTATGGTTGTATGGTTGTATGGTTGTATGGTTGTATGGTTGTATGGTTGTATGGTTGTATGGTTGTATGGTTGTATGGTTGTATGGTTGTATGGTTGTATGGTTGTATGGTTGTATGGTTGTATGGTTGTATGGTTGTATGGTTGTATGGTTGTATGGTTGTATGGTTGTATGGTTGTATGGTTGTATGGTTGTATGGTTGTATGGTTGTATGGTTGTATGGTTGTATGGTTGTATGGTTGTATGGTTGTATGGTTGTATGGTTGTATGGTTGTATGGTTGTATGGTTGTATGGTTGTATGGTTGTATGGTTGTATGGTTGTATGGTTGTATGGTTGTATGGTTGTATGGTTGTATGGTTGTATGGTTGTATGGTTGTATGGTTGTATGGTTGTATGGTTGTATGGTTGTATGGTTGTATGGTTGTATGGTTGTATGGTTGTATGGTTGTATGGTTGTATGGTTGTATGGTTGTATGGTTGTATGGTTGTATGGTTGTATGGTTGTATGGTTGTATGGTTGTATGGTTGTATGGTTGTATGGTTGTATGGTTGTATGGTTGTATGGTTGTATGGTTGTATGGTTGTATGGTTGTATGGTTGTATGGTTGTATGGTTGTATGGTTGTATGGTTGTATGGTTGTATGGTTGTATGGTTGTATGGTTGTATGGTTGTATGGTTGTATGGTTGTATGGTTGTATGGTTGTATGGTTGTATGGTTGTATTTCATGGCTGACCCATATTGGAGGCTGAATAAATGAGGCCTTGGCCAAATTGTCTCTGGAAAATGCCTCGGGGTTTGGTGCTGGATGTAGCCGTTGCATATGAACATGTAGTGTAGTGTATAGTGTCTTTCAAACTATTCAAGCCAGCGACACAAAAGCTTACCAATCATATTCACTGTCCGTACTCAAAGTCAAGGTGGTCGCTTTTCTGACAAAGATTAAGAGCAATTGGCAGAATTGAGCCTTATGGCAGTCAAGCTTGGAGTGGAATTTCTTGACGTACAATTAACAAGCCTGCCTTCTCTTGTTCAGAAAATCATTCGCAACAAGGGCTTCACTCGTGTGATAAAAGATTGATATCAAGTCATGCACTCTAGCAATTTGCTTTTGTGTATATAACATGATGGTATGGAACTGGTGGATTAAACAATGGTTTAAGGAATGGCCTGGAGAGTGGTTAAGAAAATGGTGTCAATGGTTGGGGCGGGGGATCTCTGTTCTTATATGTCGCGGTGTGCGAATGGCTGTAAATTAGAGTGGGGCAAATGGCTGTCAATTAGAGTGGGGGTAAATGGTTGTAAAAATCAGTGTGTGGGGGCAAATGTGGGATACTAATTAATCCACACTAGAGTCGCTGGTCTTGTTGATGAAGATGATGATGATGATGATGTTGTTGTTGTTGTTGTTGTTGTTGTTGGAATGGGCCATGTTTGGTACAAGGGAATGAGTGGACGTAGGGTTGGAGTGATTGGACGTAGGGATGGAGTGATTGGAACCGACATTGGCTTTGAATTGGCCGATTCTTTCTCATGGATAGGTTTCAACGTTGTCCGGTACTTTTGAATTGAAGTAAGTCGGATACTAATTCAAAAGCAATTTCGAGACGTGACCATCAAGTCCAAGTTTAATGAGACGAGTGTATTATAGATGTATTGTTGCAAATACAACGCCACTTTTTCTTAATCCGGCTTATCAAATAATGGAGCTCCACTAACAACCGGAAACTCACTTCTAGCGCATGGAAAGAATCCACTTATAAGTGCATTCTAAGTATAATGGATATGAGATGCCATTTCAGTACTTAGAGTGGGGGGAAACGCAATAAGAACAAGAGTCAAACAATCTTTAATTGAGTCCTTCTTTGGGGGTTTCACTTGATGCAAACTTTGTCTGAATCCTAATATGCTATGTAACCATATAATGGACACACGTTTATCCTTTCTCAAATTTCATTCAGAGTATTCATGTTTTTCTTTCGTTCAAGCTAATTGGTTAGTTCTATTTCGGTAACTCCCCAAACGCTTTTTTGTCTTTGTTTTTGTGAGGTGTGATCCCTATATTTTCAAAATGATGACTTTCACCCGAGACTCACAGTGTATCTTAACATTTGGAAAGACTTGTTGGTGCTGAATTCAATGAATCGAATCTTAAATTAGTTCAACTAATATAACTTCGGTTGAAAGACCAGCAGTCTTGTTGTTTTGTTTCAGCCACTGTAAGTATGACTATACCTGCCCACAAAAGATTAGACGCTTCATTTAAAAAATCAGCTAAGCTAATTGTTCTCCACTTGGAAATTTGAGTAAATGGTATAACTGTCTGATATGTCTCCTAGTCTGGGGAGGGTCAATTCAAAAGCCTCTATCAGTTAAGAAAGCAACTTGTCTATCCTTGTCTCTATTCTTGTGTCTGTTCTTGTGTCTGTTCTTGTCTCTATTCTTGTGTCTGTTCTTGTGTCTCGACTTATGTCTCGACTTTAGACTGGCATAGATTTTGCTAGAGTAATCCAAGTGAGTTCAAGTTCAAGTTCAAGTTTTGAGCCATATTAAGGTAATCTGTAGAAGAAAAAAAAGGAAAAGGCTAATGCATATTTCTAGGGGGGGGTGATGGCGTCCTTTTATAGTGTGGATGCTGCTTTTTGTGAACCGTATGCACAGTGGTTCAGGGGCTGCATGGCTGCGAAAATGTAGCCCTACCAATATATAAGCCCCCCCCGCTGCGACTTCGGCTCACTTTTTTCATCACTCACTTTTACCAACAACTTTAGCATTTCCAGTCGCACCCTACAGAACAATAATGAACGGTTAAAGAAAAAAGAATAAATGACCAATAACAATTAACAATAAGAATGAACAATAAAGATGAACAATAAAGATAATAAAAATGTGCAGGGCACTATTGATTTGGCCAGGAGTAGATATGGCGAGGGGGGAGTGGAGGGCGTGGGGGGTTTAGCAGCCAAATCATCAAATGCATTCATTCAGAGGTATACTAATATCCAATGAATTAGAGGGTCGTGTTTGAGCACTTGCAGTATCTTGAAAGAACCATTCAACCATTAATTATTTCCTGGAATACTCAAGTGGGTGCTTAGCAGTAAGTACATCAGGATAGAGCCTGAAGTCGTGCTCAATCACAACAACATAAAGATAGTACTATGGAACTGAACCTTCATCAAAAATCACCAAAGTACAGTGTTTTTCAAAATCATTCAAACCAGCCCCCAGATTCAAGCTTTCCGAATATACTACATGCTAATTACTAATTACTACATGCTAATTACTAATTACTACTTACTACTTACTATTATAGTGCTTACTATTATAGTGCTTCTAGACTATAAAGACGGTGTATAAATTTAAAGGAGTATACAGTGAGAAAGGAGTCAATGGTAACTGGTCTATACTAATGGAGTCAGAGAATGGGTAGTTAGTACAGGATGTGGATAAGCAATGTATGATATGATATGATATGATATGATATGATATGATATGATATGATATGATATGATATGATATGTTTGTTTATGTTTATGGATTGGATTGAAGAGGTGGAGTTCCTTATAGACTTGAGGTTTTGGTCTATTGAATAGACTTCACGAGTTTGGATATAGTCACTCCATAACCGGTGTATGTACATGGGGTTGTTGGTATGGGCACTTATCCATTCTCTCAAGTCCTTCTGGTGCTTTTTGTGGGTGCTTTTTGTGGGTACATTCTTCTGAATCAGGCCTATTCCAGGTTGACCCTTCTGGCATAGTTCTATATGGACAAGTCCTAGGATAGTCCTATTATAGTCCTACGACGATGATGATGATGATGATGATGATGATGGCATTGGAACGGTTGATCACGTTGACTTGAGAAGACGTTGTCTTGAGAAGATATCACTCTTGCGTCATCAAGAATATGAAACAACACCGTCAACACTTCAAGTGCGACCTTCCCCACCTCATTAAACAAGATCACCGAGTATGGTCTGGGAGAACTGCCTCTGTCAAAATACCACCTTCTTCGAACCCCACGTATCCAGGAGCAGCACCCAATAACTTGGATGCAGACTTGTCTGCCAATTCAGAACAGTCAATCCGGAATAGTCCTGACACATTCCTGACACAGTACCTAGATAATCCTTTAGGGTGTTTGTTCTGAGATGATCCTTTTGTATCTAAGGAAATGGGCGTATCTCAATGGGGACTTGATGGGGATTTGATGGGGATTTGATGGGGACTTGATGGGGATTGATGTGGACTTGATGGGGACTTGATGTGGACTTGATGTGGACTTGATGGGGATTTGATGTGGACTTGATGGGGACTTTGACTGGGTCTAGATACTTCAAAAACCTGTTTCCGGTGCTGTGGTGCACAATGGAACATGAAGTAAACTTGTACAATCCAATGTCTAACCCATAAAAACCATGATCAAGCAGAATGACTCACAAACCATCTTGAAAGAGCTTTTTCCCGATCTCATAGGAGGAAATCATGATGGCACATGAAGGGGCGATTTTCAACACTCGGGGTGCAAATCCTTTATACAAGGCACCGATTCCCTCTTCCACACGGATCCGCCAGAGAAATTGGAACATGGAAGGACGAGTTTTTTTCGTCTCCAGACTTGCAATCTGGAGTCGTGTCTTACCCACATCAAATGGATTAGTGAAGAAAGCTGCCACCACACCTCCCAATGAGCCCAGGCAAAAACTGGCGGTGAATACCTTCCAATCTTCTTGTTCCAGGCGATTAAAATCCACATCAAGAGCATGACTAAACCGTGCCTTGAACGACTCATAACACATCCAATAGATTCCCAGAAACGGCACGTCTCGCCATAACGTGATCTGAAGGCCAGTAAACATGGACCCAAAGCCGTTTTTTCGAAACGCCTGAGCCGAATCTCTTAGTAGTGATTTGAAGATCTTGTGTTTAGGATCACTGGCTGAATTTGGTACCGATTGAAACCGTGTTTTGAGGAGTTCAATTGGCGATACCACCGTGGCCGACATCATACGTGCAAGCAGTCCACAAATCAAAGGATTGATGGCGTGTTCAGTAATGGGAGAGAGTTCCTTGATATACTCGTAACCGGTGAAGTAGATGATATTGGAAGGAACCGCCATTAGTAGAGTCAAGGAAAGGCCTCTCCAAAGTGTAGCCACACCTTCATTTCGACCAATCACCATCATTCCTTGGAACGTGGATGTGATTTTGGGACAATCTCGAGCAGTTTCACAGAATTGTTGAGTGTTCCAGAACACCCTAGGAATGTCTTTTCCAATATTTTGGTTAATTTTTGAAGGAAATTGAGTGAAATTTCCTGGAATTTTATTATTTTTGATGAGAATTCCATGATTTTGTTTAAAATTTTTAAGAATTTCCCCGTTTTTGATCAGAATTCCATGATTTTGTTTAAAATTTTCAAGAACTCCATGATTTTGTTTGAAATTTTCAAGAATTTCATTATTTTTGACCGGAATTCCATGATTTTGTTTGATATTTTCAAGAATTCCATTATTTTTGACCGGAATTCCACCATTTTGTTTGATATTTTCAAGAATTTCCCCGTTTTTCACCGAAAATCCTTCATTTTGCTTGAAATTCTCAAGAAATTCCCCATTTTTCACCGGATTTTCACTCAATCGTTTAGTTTTCGATCCAATTTCACCCATTCCATTGGAATTCCCCCTTATTTCCATGCTTTCAAGCTTATTTCCTTGACAACAATCATTCATGACCTCTTGTTGATGGATTCGAATCCTCACCACATCAAATGGCGTCACAGCAAATGACGTAACAAGCAGCCCCAGACATGCTGAAAGCATCCGTTGACCAATAGTAATTTCACGTAACTTTGGCGTCGGCAGCTCATACTCATCCTCGATGGCCGCAGCAAGTTCTGAAGAAAGTGACATGATTGGCTGACGAGGGAGTGGTATGCAGGGGAAGAAGTTAATACGCAGGCTTAAGTATTTTTTAACGTATTTTTCTTTTTTTTTATTCAATTTTTTGGTTGTTGGGCCGTGGTATTGTGGCGTAACTTTGACAGTATTTTGCAAGTCTAAGCTAAGGCTTTCTACAATTTGGTGAGTACTTGTCATAAATATCTAACTCTTCGCGCGGTACTGCAGAAAAGCCCTCGTCGCAGTAACCTCCAGATCCAACCATTACATCATTCCTCAGTTCCTCAGTTCCTCAGTTCCTCATTACACCTTTTTGAAATGGTGTTGTGGTCTATAACAAATATGACCAGGAACTGGGACTTGGAACTGGGACTTGGAACAGTGACTTGGAACAGTGACTTGGAACAGTGACTTGGAAGTGAGACTTGGAACAGTGACTTGGAAACAGAAACAGAAACCAGGGGCCAGTAATAACCAGAGTAATTAAGTATGATAGATTAGTATTATATCATAGTCTTCTGGTACCCATCATCAAATCTAATCTTGTTATGGTATGGTATGTTCTGTTTGGGTACCCTTTTGGTAGCCTTTTGGTAACCTTTTAGTAGCTTCACCATATGTGTCATCCAGGACTCCAGTACCTTCCATTGTGTCATTCACTGGTAATCTCTAATATCCAGTGTCTTGTAATACCCACAATAGACCATATCCAAAGTAGTCACCATGAGATTCAGGCCACCATCTCATACTCCCCATAGTAAGAGTCTTCATTTCTCCATAACCAGTCTTCAATTCTCCAAAGTCTGAGTCTTCGTTTCTCCATAACCAGTCTTCATTTCTCCATGATTAGAGGACCAGGATCATAGTACAGACTTACGACTTAAGTCTCAAAACCTCAGTGTAGATTCCCAATGAAAAAGAAAGAAGGAGAAAGATGAGGAAGAATGTTGGTTGGTTGGGGCATTGGTAGTTTCCTTCCCTGAATCGTTCTGGCCCAAAACTTCTAACATCACCTTCTCCATATTGATCAGCTTTGGTATTTTCAGCTTGAGTCATTTTGATGACTGGAATACCCAGAAATCTGGCTGTAGTCTCGGCCACACCATGGGATCTTACCATATATGTTTAAACCTGGAACTGTGGCCATCCTCCTTAGTAAACCTGTACCTCAACCTCTTTGATTTTGTTAGTTGTAGCATAAATCGGCTGCTACCCTATTGTCTCTTGTTCTCTGTGTATCATGAGCCTTGAAGTCAAACTCAACTTAAACTTAAACTCAACTTAAACTCAACTCCAACTCAACTCCAACTCAAAGACTCAAACGAGAAGGTCCAACTCTGGATAACTGGGATTCACTTAAGATTTGGGTCTCTCAACTTGTAACTCCGGCATATAGTCTCTTGTCTCTTTGACTTGGCTCGAACTTCTGCACTAACTTCCTTCAGATCTCCTTAGCATAGTATTAGTACTCGGAAATGACATCTGTGCAGGTGTAGATGTTGATGTGTCTGTCTTGGTTATAATTGGTAGCCATCATCATGCGGTGAGGATGGAACGTCAATGCAGATAAGTAGTTCCCCGTCCTGTTGGTAAGGTAGGTATCGTGAGGATTCCTTAAAGACGTCACTTGGTCACCTGACGTGGTCCAGATATTGACTGATTTGGACCCCGTAGTGATGATGGGTGCATGTTCATGTGTATCGATACACCGCAAACTCTTTTCAGGGCCCAGGAACGTCTTGACCGGGGCCGAGTGTCTGATATCCCAGAGATTGACGAATCCATCTGTGGATCCACTGACCAATTCCCGGAACCCTCCCCGTTGCATGTGAACGTTTTTGATGGACCCACGTCCGATATTCTTGGCTCCTCCCACGCCGCTCTTCCATGTCCGCACCATGGACTCTCTTGTATCGAGTCTTCGGTCGTACACCCTTAAACTGCCATCGTCAAAGCCGGCTATGAAGATATCTCCGGCCACCTGGTCGGAAGTGATGCTTGTGATGGAGGAGGATGAACGGGCTGGGATATCTGAGATACACAACTCTCGAGGTGCATCCCAAACTCGAATAATCTTGACATCTCCACTAATCAAAAGTGATCCTCGTGCCTGTTGCCATTCACTGATCAAGCCTGAACTTTTAGATGTCAAGAGCATATCTGTTAAAGCCCTCCATGCGGCCACAATCTCCACCGGTGCCTCTTCGCTGTCCTGCTCCACATGCACATTCTTGTAGATCTTAATAACACCATCGGAGGAACCTGCCAAGACCAAAGGCACATCGTCTTCGTTTAAAAACTTAAGGTCAGTGATCTTAGTGCCGAATGGGTTTCCGTTGCTGAATTTGCTGACCACTGAGTTGTTTTCCCAGTCCCATACCGTCAAAGTGTCCTTGTCGTCGGTGGAAATGAGGAGTTTTTCGAACTGCATGAACTTCATGATCTTGGGTTGCGTTTTGTTGCTTAAAACCGTCAAGTTGCGGTTCCAGTCTCCTCTAAGAGCCATTTTCTTCTGGGGTTGTGTTTCCTGGATTGTGAGCTCGTTTCGGTTTCTCCTCCAGAGTCTTCTAACGTACTCCTTGGACCCTGGCTCATCGATTTCCGTCTTGGACATCTGTGGTTCCTGGAAAGTCTCACAACTATATTCAAAAAAGCCCGAATCCTCAGGTAACTCCGCCGGGGGTTCTGTATCCAAGCCAAGACGCTCCTCCATATCTTTTCTGGGTGTCTTCGGCACATATTCCGCTCCATACTGACTCAAAACGGGCCCAGAGTTCAAGATCCGGCCCAAGTTCTTAAGGTCCGTCTCCTCGTTCATCTGGAACGACAGGAAAAGCTTGGAGAAACCCTTGAACTTGGACGAAATCGATGCAGTATCCAGGTCTGCGTGTATATTGTCCAGAGAAACCGACCGAGGCCTTACCGGCACCGAAATGTTCCGGTTAATCATCAGTCCACTAGACGTTTGCTTCTTGAGCTCGTCTTTATGCATAGAAAGCGGCCGGTTGACAATAGGAGTGGATTTAATATTGTCGTTAATGTTGATGGCCGATTTGCTCAAGAGGTACTCGGTCATTTCCTTAACAAGCCCCGAAAGTTCGCTCTGGTTGAGTTTCACCATCACCGAATCGATCAACCGTTGCGCCAACTCCTTGACTTCAATATGGGGATCTTCCGATAAGATCAAAAGTGCTTTCCAGATGGAACTGAAGATGGAGCCATATGCAGGCGATCTTTTCCGGAACTCCTGAAGATTGTTGGGGTTATCAATGAGCACAATCTCCTCTTCCAACTGATTAAAGGCCACCACCAAGAAGAACTTCTGGTACACATTAATAAACCGGTTAATGAAGTAGATGATCTCCTTTCGAACGGCAGTAGACCCGTCTCCGAGTAACCGGAGCACCACGTTGGCCAACTTAAGGTCTTGTTGTCTCAACTCGCCCTTTCTCAAGTCAGAGGTCACGTTTCCGTTCCCATTGGGCGTAGAAGCGTCGGAATCCGGTGGTGGTTGGTGGAAAGACCGATTCTTCTTCTCATCCTCTTCGTCCACCTCCGAAAGAAATGACTTCATGGCTAGAATGATGGACGTACGAACCTCGGGAATGGGGTCAAAGATATACTCCAAGAACTTGTTGAGGTAGCCATCTTTATAAATGATCCACTTCCCATCGGGGTATTTCAGCCATAATTGCGATAGAAGCAACGCACACCACTGGCGGAAAAGCGGATTTTCACTGCTGCCAATGAATTTAAGACAATTGGTCACGAGCTCAATGGAGAAACAAATTCTTTGGCCATTTTTAAAGTCCTTGATGAAAAGCGTCAAAATAAATGCACTCATGGCCTTATGATCTTCATTAACCATCACATTGGTTGTGGAAGCAGCGGATCCCGGTGCTCCGGGTGCTCCAATTGGGTTGGAAGGACTGGAGTTCAAGATCAAGTAGAAATAATTGTATCCCTTATCTTTACAGAGCTCCTGCTGGGTGCTTTTGTAGTCGATAGCCATGATGCGGGCCCAGATGAAGATTAAAACGGGCTTGAGTTCCTGTGCAGGGCTTTGGAGTAATTTGAGCACGTAGGGGAAAATACCAATGGAGAGCGAAAGGTAGACTGCCCAAGGACCCAAATCAAGGAATTTCAGGAGCAAAATGAGTGCTCTTAAACGGTGAACTTGCGATAACAACACCTGGAGCACAATAGGAAGCTGTTCGGGAGGAGTTTTTGTGGATGAACCTGCATATTTGAGCCAAAGTTCGAACGCTGTCAATTGTTGTTCGAAAAAAGTAGAATGTTGGTAATTAGCAAGTGTCAGGCCATTTTCAGCACCATTAGACCCGTTCAAACTCCCATTTCCATTTCCATTTCCATTTCCATTTCCATTTCCATTTCCATTTCCGTTTCCGTTTCCGTTTCCGTTTCCATTTCCGTTTCCATTGCTTATGCTTCCATTTCCATTTGCATTGGCTAAATTTCCATTGCTTGAATTCCCATTTATTAAGGCCCCATTTCCATTTCCATTGTTCATGTTCCCATTTCCATTGCTGGAAGAACCACTTGGAAAAGATTCCGGACTGGGGTTCTGGGACTTAATTAATTGCGCAAAAACCTGGTCGATGGCCAAATCCCATGAATCCCACATCGGATGAAACCTGACTGCTTCCGGTAATGGCGGATCACTGACTGGATTGCAGTTTAAATGAGGCATGATGCGCTTGGCAAGTAAGAAGTTCCGGAACAACGCAGCCACCATCAAATCCTGGCGGAAAAGACGTTTGAAAATTGGCCGTGATAGAGACGTCCATGCAATTGTATCCGTGATGGCTGTAAAGATCCAATTGAGCTCACCCAAAGGTGTTCTGCGGTCAGTCAATTTACCAGGAACCATAACATTGCCATTTGAGTTTCTGGGCAACATGGAATAATAGCTATTCTTCAAGGGCGACTGCATGATGAACCAACGGAGCGAGATATCGATGGGACACGTCAAGCAGCACGTGAAAAGATCCGCAGGAAGTGACGGGCTCATGGGTAAGATCTCGTGGGACTTGCATGCGGCCAATTGGATCGAGTCCAAGTATGCAGAAGTTGGAGAAGGGGCACTCATATCGTGGTTACCCTCATTATCGCCATCAATGCGTTTTTGCACGAACTTCTTGAAGTTGTGAACAATGTTTCCTGCACTGTTGCAGTCATAGACGAAAATGACGGGAGCTCCAAGCCACGTTTGCAAGTCGTAAAGCGAAATGGGGATGTACTGCGTATAACCACGATTAAACACCCAAATTTCACCACTGGATGTGGGCTGAGGCACTCCGTGGCCATTATAATGGAAAAGGATCCGCTCATCTTTGGCATTTCGCCTTAACGTATTGCAAAACCGCTTCACATCCTCCACACAAGGGTCCAATGACTGTTTATAGCGAGTCCGCAAGGAGAGCGTCTCATATTGGGTCTGAAGGTTTTTGCCAATGGCCTCAATGGCCTTCTTGGTATCGGAAAAAGCCGAGGGATCACACCAGGCTTCGTGCTTGGCACAAGGATATGTTTTCATGATATCAGGCGGATCCACGCCCAAATTAAGACAAAGCACAAGTACAGCCGAGATTGTTTTTTGTCTTTCCTTCATGATCTTCCAGTCCACAATCAGCTGGTAAGTTTTGGAGTATTCAGGCAGTTTCTTCATTTGCTCCAGCACTGGGCTGCCGTTGGTATTGTGCCTTTTATCATCAAAGTAAATGTAGAAGTTGTTGGCGAGTGACGAGAGGAAGTTCTCCAGGTTATAATCCTGGTCGAAACCATGGCGCATCTTTTGATTCAACGCAAACATTTGTATAGTGACAGGTAAAAAACAGACAGTGATCAGGTGATGTAACAGCCAATTAATGTTTCAAAGGACCAGTGAATGTAACCAGTTGATGAAATAACCACTCAATAAAATAGTCCAAAAAGTAGTTGTTGAAATGAACAGGTGCTTAAGTGATCAGTAAACAAGACACCAGTTAATAGGATCAATTAATGAATAAGCAGGTGAACAAAAAGCAACTCAATCAGTAGACAAATTAATGAAATGACCAGTCTGTAAAATGAAATGACCACTTGATCAAATAAACAGATATTGAAAGACCAGGTATTCAATGATCAGTATGAGTATCGGATAAGAACCAATAATGAAGAGACCAGTTATGATTGGTTGAATAGTTGATGAGGTGATTAGTTCTGAAAGACCAGTGGCAACCAGATATCCTGTACACTAAGATGGCGGTTCTTATGATAATAAGTAGACTGTAGAAGTAATTCGGGGTTCTGTTTCAGACTAGTTTCACACTAGTTTCAGGTTAGTTTCAGGTTAGTTTCAGACTAGTTTCACACTTGTTTCAGGTTGATTTCAGATCAACGATGAGTGTTAGATATGAATGGCAGTTCAGTAGATAGATTGGAATCAAGCACTGGGATGATTGTGATATAGGGACCTGCACCTAACAACCAACTTTGTATAAATAAAGTATTTGTAATCAATAGAAGTGCTCTTTAGACCCAAAAAGAAAAAGGATTCCTTAGACTAAAAAGAAGGAACACCCTGAATCACAAAGTGTTTTCGTGTTTTCGTGTTTTCCCGAGGGATTTCGGGTTGAAACGAGGGAACTGGAGCTAACTTCCTGTACAGAGGTCAGTTTTTCACGGGAAAACCCGCAATAGGATGCTGCTGATGCAGAGAATATAATGGTACAGATGCAAACGGCAGAAAAAGGCCGTGGTGAGATTTGGTGGTGCGTAGACACTTGTTGGTTAACGGAAGCGATAATGAGAGTTGGCGCGATATCATGTTTAGCGCGATATCATGTTTGGCGGGCACACCCGTACACCACGTATTATGTCATTATATCAATATATTTTGGACTCAAGGCTAAAATAGGAAACAGTGGAGTTTTATAAAAAAGTAAGGGAGGAGTGGTGGTCTTAGATGCAGGTATGTTAATATAGATGTGAAGGTTTTTTTTTGAATGGTTTGATTATGAATCAGTCACGTGATATAGTAATGATATTATTTATTTAATAGAGTATTCAAAAAGTATAACTAGCTTAAAAAGGTAATTAAGCCAACGATTAAGAAGTTTAGTCTTAAATAGGAAGGTCAATTGCCTAATCAAGTAAATCATTGGTTTATTGTCCTGATTAGGAAGTGTAATTACCCAATGCAGTAATGAACAGCCAGTTTAGTTAACTCAATTAGGTAAATTCATTTCTCGATCAAGTACACCCCTAGGTAACACAATTATTTACAGTTTGGAATTAAGGAAGCTTAAGGAAGTAGACGATATTGTTGTTGCTGCGTACGATTTTATGACTACCATTAAGGAGCGTCGTTTCTTAACTTCAAAGGGTAGTCTGTCAAACGATCCACCTGCTCGTGCTGTTACGGATAATGAGGGAACTCCTGAAGCAGCAACTATGGTTGCTGAACTGGCATTAAAGGATCTACAGAGGAGTTGGAGTAGAGGAGGGAGAAAAGAATAAGTGGTGACTTTTTCGGCTGCTGTTTCGGCCGCGTCGGCCAATCGGGAATTACCCAAAAAGGTAATTTCTCGGACCTAGCTCACCTCATACTACCACTCTTTAAATACTCCACAACGTAATTCCTATCAAGTCTTTGCAACCATCCCTCCGCCATTAAAGACAATAGACTTTGAAAAACACTAACATTATTATGCCTCTATTTAATTTGCCTCTATTTAATTTGCCTCTATTTGGTTTGGTTATGGTTATGAAGTTAATGAGTGAATGAGACAATGAGACAATGAGACAATAATGACTTAATATAATTTTAATGACTTTAATGGTATACTGGTTTAGTGGTACTAATACGGATTGTTAATGCTTTTATTCAGTTAAGTGGTACTGTAGTGTTTTGCAAAACTATTCAAACCACACTAGCAACTTAAACAAACCAACTATTCAAAAAGCTTATGAGACAATCCACCAGATTTAAAACTTCAAGAATGTTAAATTCTAATGGAAGTATATGTGAAACTTTATGCCATGTAGATTGAAAAGCTGTGCAATACTCTCCAGTACTCCGCGTGAATCACTGTCCGTCAAGGCAAATGTGCTTCCTGATACACACAAATGTGTTTCCTGATACACACAAATGTGTTTCCCCTGATACACACACGGAAAAGTCTCGTGCAGACTCGGATCTTTTCAAGTGTATTTTCGAGCTAGATGATATTGATGACGATTTGGTTATGGCTACATTTGTAAACCTCTCAGTGTTTCATACACCATACCATACACCATACCATACACCATACCATACACCATACCATACACCATACCATACACCATACACCATACCATACGACATCATTGCGACATCATTGGGACACTCATAAAATTGGTCATTTCTGCGTCGAGAAGCCATCATTATCAAGATGCCCTTCAACGATATGTTGGATTACCGTCAGAACTTTGTATTAGCAGAACCTATAGAGGCGCTTGAAACATGTGAGTAAGATGAAATACCCATTCCTTTTTCGTTCAAGTTCAATATCCCTACAAAGCGTTTTGGTTTCATTGGTTTGAATAATTTTGAAAAATCACTATAATACTGGTTCTAATGTGTTATGTTCTTTATAACGTAAGTTGCCTTAAACTAAGAGTCTCCGCCCCAGTTTATTGTTAAGACTTTAATTAATATATCAACTGCCTGAGGTATACCAAGATGCCTCCAACAACCAGAACCACCAAAAGATTTCGTATGAATAATACTTCAATTAACACAGAAGTCTATACTCCATCTACACCTGAAGTAAACACTTTCCCTGAAGTGTTTATATATCTTGATGAGACTATGAGATCAGTGTTCTACAGTAAGAGACATAATACTCTGGATGTATCGCCCTAGTTAATTAAGGGACCTCCTAAAGCAGCAACTGTCGTTGCTGAACTGGCGTTAAACTGTCTATGTCTCACTTGTCTGTATACAACATATCCACGAAGTACCTTGCATCCGTACACGCTAGGTACTCGTTGACAATACTTCACCGCACTACCAAACGACCAAATGACGTTGGACTCAAACGGTACAAAGATGGCTTAGAACTAATTGAAGTGGAGCAAATTAGACCATAAGACCATAGAGTCAAAGTGTAGACCCAAGAAATTGTAGACCCAACAGTCGTGACTATTATAAACAGGAGTCTATAGACTATTCCCCAAGTAGTCAAGTCAAAAATCCTTCAAGTCACTATTGTAAGTATTAATGTTTAGGAAACCATCACATCCATAGGATCCAATTGGCTAACTCCAGTCACACCAAGGCAACAAAAAGTGTCATAGTGTTATAGTGTCATAGTGTCATAGTGTCATAGTGTGATAGTGTCATAGTGTCACAGTGTGTAATGTATCAGTGTATGAGTGTTATAGTGACATAGTGACATATTGTCATATTGTCATATTGTCATAGTGTTTAGTGTCATATTGACATAGTGTGTGGTGAATGGGTTATGACATAAGAAACCCAGTCGAGGCTACCTTTTATCGGTACGAGGAAAACTTATCACAGAGAATCCGGTAGGAGAGTAGTATAGTAGTTAGTAGTATAGTAGTTAGTAGTACAGTAGTTAGTAGTATAGTAGTTAGTAGTTAGTAGCAGAGTATAGTATAGTAGTATAGTAGTATAGTAGTTAGTAGTATATTATAGTAGTATAGTAGATAGTAGTATATTATAGTAGTATAGTAGATAGTAGTATATTATAGTAGTATAGTAGATAGTAGTTAGTAGTATAGCAGTATAGTAGTATAGTAATTAGTAGTATAGTAGTATAGCAGTATAGTAGTATAGTAGTATAGCAGTATAGTAGTATAGTAGTATAGCAATATAGTAGTATTGTTAGATTCTTCTTGTAACGTTAAGTACCAAGTTATCTTTATTCGTTCATGATTCCTCAAGCGAGGAATCGGAGCGGCTTATATAACTTTTCACGAATCTAGATCGCTACGGAACAACTCCTTAGCGATCATTATTTTAATCACCTCAGCTGATTCTACTACTCCGTACAGTGAGGCGGAGTAGAAGTCTGAATAGGAGGCTGTGTAACAATAGCCATTGTATCAGGCAGAGATGTTTCATATTATCCCCATAGGTAGATCCCTAGCCATGGTGGGTCTGACAAGTATAGTAGTATAGTATTATTTCTAGTGTAGTAGTATAGTAGTATAGTAGTATAGTAGTATAGTAGTATAGTTTAGTAGTATAGTTTAGTAGTATAGTAGTTAGTAGTATAGTAGTAGAGTAGCAGAGTATAGTATAGCAGTATAGTAGTATAGTAGTATAGTAGTATAGTAGTATAGTAGTATAGTAGTATAGTAGTATAGTAGTATAGTAGTAAAGTAGTATAGTAGTATAGTAGTATAGTAGTATAGTAGTATAGTAGTATAGTAGTATAGTAGTATAGTAGTATAGACAGGCCAACAGCCTTTTGAAAGTCCCAACAAATTTAGGGGTATAATCGGGAAGTTGAATATTGTTCCTGATTTTTGTACTCCATAACTCACTAAAATAGCCAAACGAAAAAACAATTTAAGCGTAACTCCTTAAGTCTTTGCCTATTAGTATTGAACATAGACTACTAAGTATACCATAGGGTATTAAGCATAGAAAATGGACTATACTATCCCATAGATTATCTCTTAGACTATAGACTACAAACTATAGAGTATAATATATAGGGTATAAAGTAGAGAGTATAGAGCATAGACTATAGAGTAGACCTTAGAATAGAGCATAGAGTAGACTATAGACGTTAGAATAGACGTTAGAATAGACGTTAGAATAGACCTTAGAATAGTGAATAGAGAACAGAGTAGAGCATAGATGCTTGAATATGGACTGTTAGATTCTTGTTGAAAGATTAAATACAAAGTGATAGTTATTTGTTGATAAAACACTAAGGACCGGGATTTGGTTTTGGTTTTGGTTTTGGTTTTGGAGGCGCTCAGTTCGGTGATTTTATTGACAGACGCCATCGACGAAGCCATTGATGAAGAACACTTACGCTTAAGACCATTGACTGAACTATAGGGATGTTACTCAGAACTAGAACTCAGGGTCAGTAGCAATCAGTAGTCAGTATGGGTCGTCACTCTTTAGTCTTTACCTTGTATATACATAGTCGAGTAGTATAGTAGTATAGTAGTATAGTAGTATAGCAGTACAGTGTTATTCGAAACGATTCAGACCTACGCGACAAAACCATTCAGACCAAGAAGACAGAATGATTCGGATCACAGTAGCAAAATTAAATAAACCAATAATTCACTAGCCCCTCCGAAGTTGTTGTATACAGGATAACAATAAAACCAGTTTAGTTTCTGTAGAACTTTGTAGTTCCAAAGTCCATGATTTCTACTAATGTTCAGTATTAAGAGATCCGTGAAGTTCTGGTTACTCGTAATACCGCTCAACCTAGAGCGGAATCCCCTCTATATATACTTGGGATTCGCTGGACTCCTTGTTCCTGCACCCACACCCCTAAATTTCCTTGTCTAAAGTCAAACCTGACTATTCTTGACGCCAAGCCCTGGATAAAACATATATATGTACTAGTAAGGTCCTCGGAACCTTTGGTGGGGGCTTGTCCAATTCGGGTCTGTTGTACTACTGAAGGTAACACAATACCTGCATCCACAGAGCAGCACATATCACATGTTCAACAGCATCTACATTGTCACCACCACCACTTTTCTGCACACTAGGCTTGTTTATCATCGACGAGAACATCTATGTTGAATCGCTCAACCGGCCTTCATTCAAACTAGTCACTAGTGTCCCCCAGGTTTTTTTTTAGCTCAGAATATTGAATGCTTTAATGAAAGTTGGTGTGAAATATTACTCCATTTGGTTTGTAATATTGTGTGAGGAGAAGAACAAACCTTTTTTTTTTTGAGTTATTGGTTTGTTTAAATTTTTGGTACTTCTAGTTCCAATTTATTTAGCCACCTGGTTTGAATACTTTTGAAAAGCAGTATATATAGACTAGTCCGGCATATAGGAATGGTGGAGGTCATGTTAATGTTTCAGCGCTTTACGCTTTCAAATTGTGGAGCAGTGATAACTTTGTGTTAGATTCTTATAAACTCAACCTAGGGGTGACATGATAGATTAACTTCTTCGCCTTGTTTCAATATTGTGGATTCCCCTTTTCTTATAGGCCAAGCTATATTGGTCTGCATAGGAACCAATATGCAGGTTGGCTTAAATAATTTCTCCTACCAACAATTTCTCTTAGTAACATTTCATCTTAGTAACATTTCTCTTAGTAACATTTCATCTTGTGTTAGAAATGTACTCATCTGCCATTTACATCAAGTCTTAAGTTTAACTCTTGAATACTCCTCTATTCACGTTCCAGTAGGATACGTGAACCATGAACTTTGCTCACGTGTTATCAGGCACATGATCAGGAGGTACAGATGTGCTGCAATTTAAACATCTCTCTCTCTCTCTCTCTCTCTCTCTCTCTTAGCTCACGTGGGATTCTATTCTACCTAAAAGAAATAGTGCACACCACCCAATTGAGTATGGGGTCCATTGTTCCTGGTAATACAAAACAGACTAATGATGTAAATCAGGCCAGTTCTGCAGGTAAATCCAGCTCCAGGATCAATTCAGCCACGAATTCTGAGGACCCAATATCTGAGGGTTCAACTTCTGGCGGTTCAGACTCAAGTTCAGACTCAAGTTCAGACTCAAGTTCCGAGGACTCTTCAGAGGATTCAGAAATCACTGCTCGTCCTATGTTTATAAAAAAAGGACTTAAAAAAGGACTTGAAAAAGGAACCAGAAATGGCGTTGCAAAATCGGCTCAAGAAATGGCTCAAGAAATGACCCTGGAAATGACCCAAAATTCCGCCCAGGAAGAACGTCAAACTCTAGCATTGGCAAAAGCAGAATATCTCCTGAAAATACCGAACATCCATACCTCCGATACTATCCCATTCGATGGAGTAGATGATACTGATGATTTAAACCCTGAATTAGAATATGAAAATTGGAAACAAAGAGAACGACAACGCAAGGCACGAGATGCAGCAATACTAGCGGAGGTTGAACAACAGAAAGAAGATTTCTTGAGGCGGAAAAAAGCCCATTTCCAAGGATGAATTTAAATAAACGAGTTAGTTAAGAGATGACAAAATGGCATACTTCATTTCCGTGGCTTCATTGCGTTTGCTCAAGATCTTATTGAGGAGAAGATTGGTTGCTTTTCTGGAATTAACACTTTAACACTTGAGAAAGCGAGTCCAAAAGCTTTGGCGTATGCCACTATTGATTGGTCATTGATACTGTTCAATTCCTGCTCCACCAAAGTCATGATTGAAGTCTTGGAATCAATCAATCAATCAATCAATCAATCAATTACAAAACTTGTTGGAGGTATCATGAGAATTACTGTCTTTTTTTTTTTGTTTTTCTGGTGTGTTTCTTGGGGATTGGGATATGGGGGCATTCTTCTTCCAGGAGTGGTCTCTAAAAAAACACAACACCTCCTCTACAACGGTTACCAGAAACGGCAAATGGGCGTGCTTGAATGATGCCTTAATTGAGCTTGTGCTAGACCCCTTGAAGATCCAGGTTAAAGCCTCAGGTGGTATATTAATTCTAACAGTTGATAACACAAGCAAGGCGTCAAAAGTCAAAAATGGGAAAAGAGATATACCCATACAGTCCTATTCTAGATTACACTATACTGGATTACACTATACTGGACTACACTCTTTCTTAAAGAGCATCAACCCAACCATAATTCCAAAATCAGAGAGTCTAAATCAGAGTCTTAATCATCCTCCAATTGCTTCGGATCTTCTCCTTCATTAACGGTTGAGTTTGTTATGCAAAGAAGAAGTTCTTTGTCTCTGGGCTGAGACCTCGGGGAGAATATTACATGGTGACCAATGTCACAAAGACCGAAGCACTAGACCAAGTGATATTTTTTTGGAGCAACCAAGGGCTCTTTAAAATATCATTTAGAGAAATACCCTTTTCGGGTGCAGGGAACACACATGGCATTAGCAATTTTTCCATAAGGATTTGGCCAACACATGGTTTATGGTTTATGGTTTGTGGTTTATGGTTTATGGTTTATGGTTTATGGTTTGTGGTTTATGGTTTGTGGTTTATGGTTTGTGGTTTATGGTTTCCCATTGCAGACAAAAAGTTACATATAAGTAACTCACTAAAGATCTCGAGCCACATGGGACCTTTGCTTTCGTTTAAAAAGGCATTCCATGAGCAGCAAGCCTCGCATTGCGGTACATGATCATGGGGAGAAGCGAGAGTTGGTTTGATTTGACCTGGTTGAGGTCTTGGCGAGACTAAAAACCCAGGTGATACTGATGTCACAATATTGGTGATACTGCCCTTACAATATTGGTGATACTGCTCTCATAATATTGTGAGCAGTATCATCAATATTAAGACCACACACAGTTGAACCAGTCACTCCCACAGAGAGAGATTATACTTGAACTAGCACCCAAGAGACCCAAGACCCAAGACCCAAGACCCAAGGCTATAATAGCAGAAAACAAAGGGTCACGTGGACGATTTTCTACCAGACCAAAGTGAGGGTGGTGGGGGTGAATCCTTGATTTGAATACTTTTGAAAATCACTGTGAACTACAAGTTCATATACCAATTCTGTTTATTCTAAAAACCATAGCCATAATATAATGCAATATAATAGTAGCCACGATAGTCTAAACTCACACAAACACAAAAACGAATCATAGTCATGCTCCTAAAAGTTCCATTGGGGAGGGGGTTTTTAAAAAGATACCTTAGTGAAATCCGGTATATAAAAAACTTGTCTCCTGTATATACACATCACCTGCATATAACTGAACCATATTTCTTAATATAGTGGGATTTAAAACTTCAAAAAGAAAAGCAACTCGCCAGCAAGCTACTACCATAGTTTAGCAGCCTCGTGATTACCATCTAAAAAGAAGTCACTAACATGTACTTCCCTCAGATATCCGTTTGCCCTGCCAACTATAATATTTGCTCATGTTCACGTGATGCTTGCGCAGTGTGCCGGACTCATACATCAGACATCCATAAAGTGAAGCATATGGTGGTGTATACAAGTGAAGAGAAACAGCAAACTCATCAGGCAGAGCATTACTAATGCGGTGAAGCCCAATGGTATCGGAGATATACCCAACTTCATCACGTTTCAATGCAGTTACCTTTTTGGGAACCATCTCCGCTCCTTCTGTTTCTGGTACATCATAGAGTTGCTCCATAAGTGTACCTTTCATCACCTTCATACAACAATGGGCATTAGCATGATCATGGATGGCACTACCTTTACCAGGGCTCCATACCAAAATAAGGAGGTTAGCATTTCCATTGATATTGACCACTCCATTCCGTGTGTAACCTTTGGTGGCGTCTGAAAGGGCAAACCGGCCCCAATCTTGTTCATTGGATTGGTAATCCTCCATGACTTTTCTGATTTGATCAACGTCCACATCTTCCGACGAAAGACCTTTACCTCCCAAGATGACCCGTAATCTATTGATCAATTGACCGAACTCATTATCGATTTGAATATTGTTATTTGTTTCATCTTCAAGACATCCGAACGTGGGTACGGGTGCGGGGGAGTTGCACTTGTAGATACCGGTTTGGGAAATATCGCCGGATTTGGAGTTGATACTAAGCATTTTTGGGAAACAGCAAACTAAAGTTTGGATTTATATGTCGGAATGTAGTCTAGTAGTATCTAAAAAACTAGATAAAGAAAGAAAAAAATAGCGGGATAGAAAACTGGTGGTGAAATATATTGGAAGAGGAATATTGGGATATGGGATCGGGGATCGGGGCCGCTTTTATATGTTTTGGTGCGCGTGTTTGTGATTTCGGCCGCGGCGGCGCCGACCAATCGGGTGCGGCCCCGTGGCCTTTTGCGTCCGCATTCAGCGGGGCCGAAGACCTCATTACGTGCAGGAAACCGGTCGCTTGTCGTCCCTTCAATGGCTGCAGATACGTTTTGTGTGCAGTCGGGCGTTGAGCCGATATGCGGCCTCGATGCGGTCGCGGTGCATGGGTCGGCGTTTTCGGCTGTGCATATGTAAAACCGTGACGAGCCTGAGCGGGGATCCGGCGGCGCGGAAGTACCGTAATTGGCAATTGTTCGGACATTGGGTTTTCGCGGGCCCGAAAGTCGCACCATTCTCGCGCCGCTCCCGCACAAAACTCGCAGGATGCTCGCACCATGCCCGCATCTAGGCCCGAAAAAAATGCCTCATATCACCGCGAATATACCATATTGGGAAAGTGTAATTCGGAACCGTGCGCCCGACAATCCCAAACCGCGCCACCCACAGTATGCATCAGCCGATCGGGTATCGGGGCCGCGCCCGAAAATCCCATTCATCGCGCCGCAGTTATCCTAACAAACAATACAACCGAGGTACCCGCGGCCTCGAAAATGCCTCACCCCCGCCGCACACCTGCCGCATTTGGACTTTTCGGACATCGGCCCCGCTCGCTGTGGCGCGCTCATCTCTTGGTTAGTCATCCACTCTCTACACTCTGGTCCCATTATATATTATATCCCCACTTCCCTCCTTATTGTTCCCTTCGTATCTGCACCAGCTCCTTTTCCCCAAACGCCGCTATTGTCTCCTCTAGCATTACCCACGGAAAGAATCACCTGTTTATTTAAGTACCAGGGGTACACCACTCCGCAAATCAGATTTACAACCAAATAGTTACAGCCAAATAGTTACAGCCAAACCAGAACACAAAACAAATCCAACAAACCCAAACCCAACAAAACACAAACACAAACACAACTCAACCCTATATAAGTATGAGTATCCACCTTACAAGTTCACAGTCGACGGGTTCGACGAAATGGGTAAATGGTGGCAGTGGTGAGCGGGTGACACCGGATTTAGAGCTGAAAGAATCTGAAGCCGACTTGAAACATGGTGAAGACATGAACCCCTTTGAATCAAAGATGAAACAACCTGAACCACATGTGAAACAGCAAGATTCAGACCTGGCGTTAAATCAGGGTCTAGATCAGGGTCTAGATCAGGGCCCAAATCAAGGTCTAGATCAGGGGCCAAACCAGGGCCTAAATCAGGGGCTAAATCAGGGCATAGACCATGAATCAAATCCCAACTCCAATATCAAAGAATCCTTCTTTTCACTTCTACTAGGAAAACTTCATAAAAGGTTTGTGGTTGAATGTAACCCTGCCGACTTTGCCTCAGTTATGGGTACTGGAATCCTGGCGAATATTCTATATAACTTCCCATTTCCTCGACCTTGGCTACAAACCATTTCTTATGTGGTAGGAGTGTTATCCGCCTGGATATTTACGTTTCTATTGGTGACCCATGTTTTGGGAGTGTTTCATAATCGAACATTACTTGTTCGAATGCATAGAGATCCTGCATATGCACCCTTTATCGGGTGTTTTGTCATGGGTTATACATCTTTGGTGATGTTCTTGAATGCAGTCTTGGATGGAAGACATATTATTGCAATGTGGGTGCTTTTCTGGGTGGTTGCTGCTGGGTCAGTATACACCGCGCTCATAACCCTCTTCTTACTGAGCATAGCCAAGTCCAGGAAATCTCCCAATTACTTGGAACTGTCAAAGATTACCATGGCTTTTTTGTTACCTGTGGTGACATTAACTGTGGCAGCTTCTTGTGGACAATTGATTGCACCTAGATTGCCCCACGTCTATATGCAGGTCACCACTATGATTGTTTCAGTTATCATGTGGTCTGTAGCCATGTGTTTGGCTTTTATTATTGTTACCATCAATTTCTGGAGGTTATTCGTTTATAAAACTCCTCATAGTGGACAAGTGTTGATGATGTTTTTGCCCATTGGGTTTGCAGGACAAGGAGCATTTGGTATCTTACTTTTTGGAAGAAACTGTGTTGCTTTAATCATGGAAAATGCTGCAACTTTTGCTCTGTCGCCATATACTTCTGGGTTAAGAACCTCTTTGGCGGATGGTGGGATTGCATATATGCCTGCCGTGCTTTCTACATCAATATTTGTTGTGAGTCTGTTTTTTGCTGTGATGCTGATGTCGTTTGGGTATTTCCTTACCTTTCTAGCGTTTTTATCGGTCTTGTCTAAAATCAGTCCGTTTTGCAAGAAACCCAATGGGCAGTTTGTATACAGTACGTCGAGTGAAAGTTGGTGGAAGCGACTTTTTGTTGGATTTCTTCGGTTTCATCGGGGGTTCTGGTCTATGACATTTCCTTTAGGAACCATGTCGTTGGCCAATTCTGAATTATACCGAATATTTAATGGGTTGAAGGCGTTCCGGTACATAGGCGCCATCTATGCAGGATGTCTTTTTTTCATTGTGTTGGGATGTCTTTTTGGAATCGTCTACCGGTTTATTCTGATGGTATATGCATCTGCAAGGCCTCCACGTTCAAACCGTTCAAAAGAAGGCGAGTGTTAGTTATGGTGAAGTTCAAAGGTTACATGTTGCTTATATAAGGTGAACCAACCAGTCCAAGTCTTCCATCAAGTCTTCCATCAAGTCTTCCATCAAGTCTTCCATCAAGTCTTCCAGAAAGTCTTCCAGAAAGTCTATCCATGGCAAAGATTATATGTGGGTAACTTTCCCAATGGAATGAGGCTCTAGTGTTGGTTGATTTCACTATCAAGCTTTAGGCTCAGTTCAAACCGTTCACTCATAGAACAGAATGGTCAGTTTTTCTAAAGTCAATAGAACTGCATTGATTCATCTCTTTAATCATTTCTCCGTAGAAGTTAAACTCATAAGATCTTGGGTGAGTATTCAAGTCAATATCATGAATTTTTCCTCATATCGTGAATCGTTCCTCATATCGTGAACCGTTCCTCATACTGTCAATAGGATATTCTATCCATGGCAAAGAATGATTCTGAAACGTCATACCATAATTCAGAATTCTCTCATCAAATTCCTCTTATGGCTTATCAGTCCATTTATGGCATATCAGTCCATTTATGGTAAACCAGGGAGGGCTTTCTTGGGGTGTACACCCTCTTCCGAAGATAGAATATCAGACTGTTGGTATACCGTTATATCGGCAGATTTCAGACTTATCAACGATTAGTATACCATCAAACTGGTAGACCGACACTTAGACCCATGCTCAGTCGAATTAGTTTTCTAGACCCATCCTTAGACTCATCAGTAAGGTTAGATTGGAAATTCCTCCTAAGGCTAATCACTATTTGGACAGCATAGTGTTAGACTGGTAGACCCATCTCGGTATAATAGGCCTTTTAAATACCTTCAGACTGCGGGACCATCTCAGTATAATAGGCTGTTCAAATATCTTCAGACTGGTAGATCCATGCTTTGACGTATAAACATTAAGTCTAGACCCATCCATAGACTAATGTTCATTCAAACTTCAGTTAAACTATTCTGGTAAGCCAATCCTTAGACTCATAACTGGTTAGTTTTTAGACCCATACTTAGCTTGGCAAACAGCTAGATTATATTGGTAGACCCATCCTTAGCCTAATGAACAGTTCGCTTGGTTTTGAGATCTATCCTTAGACTCATCAGTAAGGTCAGTTTTTGGATCCATCCTTAGGTCATGTTCAGTTGAGATAGCTTAGAAATCCCATCTTTAGACTCAAAAATCACTTCGTTTAGACCGGTACACCCATCCTTAGACTAATAGTCATTTAAATTAGTTTGGTAGACCCACCTTTAAACTAATAGACTGTTAGAATAGTATAGTGTTAGACAGCTAGACCCATCCTAGACTAATAGGCTGTTAGATATATCTTCAGACTAATTGTTGGATTAGTATGATTCTAGACTGGTAGACATATCTTCGACTAAAGATCATTTAAATTATATTGATAGACTCACTCTTAGACTCATTTCCAGTAAATGTAGTTTCCTTAGACTCGTAACTTAGGATAGTTTTCACACCCACCCTTAGACCAATAGACTGACCAATAGACTGACCAATAGACTGTTAGATTATTATAGTATTAAACAGGTAGAACCATCTCAAGCTAATAGGCTTGTATTATACCATTAGACTGGTAACCCCATCCTTAGACTAATATACTATTGGAATAGTATAGTGTGAGACAGGTGAACATATCTTCGACTAAAGGTCATTTAAATTATATCGATAGACCCCACTCTTAAACACATCATCATCAGTTGGAGTACTTAAAAAAATCCCTTCTTAAAAAATTCCTTCTTCAATTCATCACTTGTATCAGTTCTGAAATCCCTCATTCAACTTTTAAGTAGGAGTAAAATGGGTGCTAAAAAAATGCTGCGAAAGTATATAGGGGGGGTACGCGACCTTAAGTACCCCCGAGGGGATGCGCATGTTTCACCTTGGTTTCAAGAAATCCCTCAAGGAGAGACCAGGGTTACCCGACGCCGCCACTGGAATATCAAATATATAAGAGCAGCGAATCCCCCTGCCAAAAGAATCCATCAGAGTGTTTTTTTTTTCCCTATGATATGTTACGTTTACAGTATTGAAAGATACCTTTGATATACAAGATTGTTTTAGAAGAACTCTAGTATCGTGCTCAAGCCCGTTAATGCATATTTATACTTTGCAGTATTAGGGAAATAGGGGATTACAGGATTGAGTGATTGGAGACACTCTTGATCTGCCAATAATAAACAAATACATCGATACTGATACTTTTTGTCTCAGACTATATCGGGGTTTTTTTTAGGAGGTTTGAACAGGGGTTTGTGTGTCACGTGACTTCGTATTTATATATATTTATATATATATATATATATATTTATGTGTATATACAGGACCTCGGGCCCACGCGCGCTATCAGCACCTTACACCAAAAATACACCATATGCTCTCCATAGTTATTCCTGATGACATTAATCTTCTCGACACGCTCCCTGATGACTTCCATGAGCTAGCAGAACGACTCTCCAATGCGCCTCGTCGCTCGTGTCTTTCTTTCGAGGAAAATATCACAGCATACGTCCTAGAAACGCTCGATGAAGGCCAGCTGCCGCCTACTGAGCTCTACATGACGGTTTCTTGGGCGATTTCAAAGCGGGCGATGATCTCGGACTCGCCTCGAATCTATGGAGATTTACCGGATCATGAAATGACCATGAAGGTGACGGAAATGGTGATGTCGGGAAAAAGCGACATTTTTGGTGCCAACAAGACGGGCATAATATGGAAGTTCTCGACTCTAATAACGAACCCGCTCCGTGTATCCACGGGGCTGATCCGCTTTGCTGTGTCGTTGAAAAATCCACATATGCCTTCAATGTCGCTGAATGTTGTTATCAACAAAGACGACATTATCGACGACATTGGTGATCGCGACCACGATATTGACCACGACACCAACCACGACACCAACCACGACACCGACCACGACATTGGCGACATTCCAAACCCCGAAATTCCTAAAACTCCTGATACGCCATCAGAAAAGTTGGAGCTGCAAAAATGGTCGAGGCCTGAAAACCTTCTTGAACAACTCAATCATCTGGTGTCTGGAAATACAGGCCCGACATTCAACTTCTCTCTTGGACAAAAGGATGGGACTCGTAACGGGACACAGGACGGGGCTCATAACGAAAACCCCATATTAAAAACCCCCGACCTCAAGACCCCTGACCATTCGGCAGATGGACTTTTGGGAAGTGTTCGCAATGTCTCTTATACACGTGCGACAATGTCGCAAGCCGACTCGGCAGTGCTTGATTTGGACACAGCAGTCGCCCTCCTGTTGAAACTCAAGTCGGTGAAACCTGTGGGCCGCAACGACATTCTCATCTCCACTCTTCGTATGGAAGGTACCGATAAGTTTGTCAGTTTAGGCACTCGGGCCAGGGCGAACAATATACAGTACCTGATCGAGGTGTTGAGCGTGAATGCATCGTTGAAGGGCGGAAAAGTGGCTCAATTGGGTTCTAACTTTTTCCCGTGCCGTCTAGGACTTACCGACTTGGTGTGTGTGTCTTACCGGCTCTCGGATATTGATGCATCAGGCATAAACCCTAACCATATGCCATATGTTCCTGCATTCAACCCGGGCCTGGCTCCTGGTACTCCAATTTCGGGTGCTTCTACTACAACAACGACTACATCAGCCACGACTACCAAAACTCCGCTTCCGGATTTACCCGGTATGAAAGCCATGGAGATAAAAATTGAATTCCGGATCCAAAGAGTAGACCCGGGAAGCGGGGATTACGTGACCGTGGTCCACCAAACCACAAGGGCCATGATCCCTCTCTTTGACATGGCATCTCCTATTCCTCCAAGCAAAGCAACATTGTCACAACCACGGCGTGCGGCCACCAATCTCCCAGCCGCAAAAAAGTCCGTCACCATCAACAATGTCGTTTCGTACGGGCACAGCTCACCGTCGGAACGCTTTAATGCTGCGACATTATCGTCGCCAATATTGATCCAAGGCAGAAACCAACTGAAACGCAAACCTTTGATGAGTGTGGGGTCTCTCTCTGCACATAACTCCAGTGTCACAGTCAACATCACCAGCTCACAACCCCTGGCCCTTAATGGATTAGTGCTCACATTCACAGGCGACTTTAGTATCGGTGTTGGTGCTGTGGTCACGTGGAAGGTACAGGTGGTTAACAAGGCCGGAAGACCGCTCCAAACATCGCTCCAGTTCCGAGAACCAAAGGGCACGGGTTTCTTACCCACAGTGCACAGCCGAAATAGCCAAAGCACAGTTTCGTTAGGTCAGATTTCTGGAGGAGAAGATGATAGAAACGTTTTTCTGCAAGGTCCACTTGTGCACCAGTACCTCCGGCAAAGGCCCGAAAAGCAAGGTATACTTATGCTTTCCAATGATGTTGGGCTCGGGCATTTGGAATCGAGCCAGGTATTTGAAACCGAACTTAAACTCTTGGGATTATCCAAAGGAGTTTATACAATGGCTGGTCTTCGATTGGTGGAGAGTTCAGGTGATGCCGTGGACTTTGGGCGGCTTCTAGAGGTGTTTGTCACGTGAACCATGATTGTTCTACTACCACTCTATATGCAAATATAGTAATATGGTTTAAAATGGGTCTGTCAAATTTCAGAATACCTCTGCTCCAAGAAAGGAGTCGAGGAGAAGTCGAGGAGAATTAGGTGTGAAATAGAGGAGAATTAGGTGTCAAATAGAGGGAAGTCGAAGTTTGAAATAGAGATGATATGGGTGCAAATCTCAGCAGATGATAATAGGTGGAGTGGATATGCTGTACAATATGGCAGCTTTTAAATGTCCATTTTTGGTATCAGACAATGACTCAAAATACCTTATTAGTGGAACACGTCTATGGTGGATTTAACGGGACTGAGAACGCATCCAATGCTTCTCCAGCTATAGATTATGTTGCAAACGATTTGGTAAGGCCAAATCTAAAAGGGCAATTGTCACACCAGGAGAATCTATGATTAATCATAAGGTAATATTCAGTGAATCAGTCATACTATAGGATACTGTCGTCATAGTCACATCAGATATATCCATTCCAGATATAACCATTCCAGGTGGTTTACACAAGTCCAAGTGGTTTACACAAGTCGGTGGTTTACACAAGTCTGGGTGGTTATTTCGAGTGGTTTACTTCAGGTGGTTTATGAGGAGAGTAGAAGAATTATTGATGGTCATATTCAGGATGGGCTCCAAGATATATATCTACTCCAAGAAGTGGAAAATATCGAAATGTGTTAAGGAAATAGATGTTGACTCCGCAAGACATATTGTTTCATACATGGAATTGATCCGTCAAGTGAACACCGAGATGGAGGCTGAACTTATAGGCAAGTCATAGTGGAGGAGGGCTTTAAGAGGGCTTTGGTATAGATTTCTGGGTGACAAAGAGTAGGTCCTACCATCCAACCTACCGTCCTTATTAATCATTGTACCATCACACCAACTATATTAACTACATTAAAGTTACTCTTGTAGTAACAAACTAGCAGCTTACTTAATGGTGACTTTATAAGTAAGTAAGAAGTACATTTGAGATCTACTCATGACGTTACATAGAACAGTCTATAACAGTAGAACAGTCTATAACAGTAGAACAGAAATCAGGACCCTGAAACAGTAGGACTTAATACATGAGTCTAGATATCATAGTATGGCAGAAATGCATATGTTTCAATTTTGTTTCATGTTCATGTTCATGTTCATGTTCATGTTCATGTTCATGTTCATGTTTCATGAGTGTTTCATAAGTCTAGGGAAAGTCAGGTTCTACTAAAGCCTTCCACAGACAAAAAGGTATCTCAGCCTACAGGTCCTCAGATGCGTGCAAGACCACCGTTACCTCCACAACTGGCTCCTAGAGATGACCGTGGAGGATATGGGCGAGGATATGGGCGAGGTGATGGGCGAGGTGATTGGCGAGGTGATGGGCGAGGAGATGGACGTCATAGGAATGGTAGGACTTATGGAGACAAGCAAAGCTCCGGGCGCAATGAGGCTCCACTTCCACCTCCTCCACTTCCACCCCCAGCCAAGAGAGATGCACACCAAGACACCAGGAAGAGGAGGTATGAAGGTTCTGGTCGGGGAATACGATAAGAGGCAGAGGTACTGCGTTAAGAAAAGTGCAACACAGTCAATAGATAAACACTTTATTATATTGCATCTTCTGGTGAACATTATGTAGTGTAATTAGTCTCTTAAACCAATAGTCTTTTAAACCAATAGTCTGTTAAACCAATAGTCTTTTAAACCAGTAATCTTTCAAACCCAATGGCGGAATGTTTTACACTAAGTTTCACTATCACTCATTAAAAATTCAATGATCTGAGATCTTAAATCTGAAATCTGGAAATAGGGTATTGCTTAATATGTAGTGCATTTGGGATTCTTGCATTATTAATCAAGGGTCAAAACGGATGGAAGGAACATGGTTGGTTTCCTTGTTTGTTTGAGGTTATGTGTATTGATTTGATTAATAAGAAAATTACTGTACTCACTATAATTAGTGTTTCTATTGTTATACTGTATTTAGTCTCGACACCATGGTCAGCCCGAGATCCTAGCCCGAGATCCCAGAGATAACAATATATAGGGTTTTTTTATACCGGACATTTTATACAGGGCTTCTTCATACAGGGCTTCTTCATACAGGATTCTTCATACAGGGCTTTTTTATACAATCCTTCTTCATACAGCATTCTTGAATACAATAAAGTAATATTTTTATGAATATGTGAATGTACTACATGCACCAAGATACTATATTCATAAGGCTCACCCCACTTTCATTTCCATGTCTGATTCCAGGAGGTTCTCACTATATTGGGAATGCTTAAAGCTTAAATTCCGGTCTTTTTATGTTAAGGTATTTTTTCAAAGCCACGAGTATTCTCCTTTATAGTCTTTTTGACTGGGTACGTATATAAGCGGTTTAGTTTCCCAGTGAAATCCCCAATTAAAAAGGCCCTTATGTTATTGTATTTAAAAGCTATAAATTGGTATATTTCAATGATCTGGAATTGTTGTTTGTTTGTTTGTTTGTTTGTTTGTTTGTTTGTTGATACTTCCTTCATTGAGTCAACGTCCTCAGCATCTTGTTGGACTCTCAATTCAGCGGTCTCCAGCTCTAGCATTAGCAAAATTTGTTATGTGAATAAATAGTCCTATTTATTTCCGGAGGGATTAATCCCAAAGGGAATTTTAAATATATCATATTTTTAGTTTTTACATAAACAAGTATATAAAAATTTCTTATTTTACTTATATTATATAAAAATTTTATAAATTTTGAAGGTATTTAAACGGTAGTGACGGGAGTTATGTTATCGAATGCATCCATCGATGTCGCGTTCCATGATACGAGAAATCGTATTCAAAATTTAATAAATTATAAAATAAAAAATATAAAAGTCTTATCTTATTCCTATATTCACTGTAAAAATGTCATTAATTTAATAATAAAAGAGTTAAGTGAATATAAAAATATGTTATTATTAAAAAAACAATTAAAAAATAAGAACAAAATTTTAGATGGTTTAATACATCTCCTTTAGCAAGATTGTAAATTAGCTGTTCAACAAATTATTATCAATAAAACAATTTTAAGTTGGATTTTATGATATTAATAATATAAAATTGTTATGTGAATAAATAGTCCTATTTATTTCCGAAGGAAATGTATCACCATTAATAATAACTTTATTATGTGTATGCTTTATACCATTAGATTTAACAAATAATTATAATGGAATAATAATGGAATTTAATGATACATCTTGTTTTATTGATGATAAAATATATGAATATATAGGTGATAATAATAAAGAAAAGGTACATATAAAAGTTATTTAGATTGGGTAAAATTATAAATCATATTAAATGTCATATGTAAACTTTTTATAGATATCTCAGAGACTATATGCGAAATATTATATATATATATATATATAAAGACATAGTCCAAAATTAACTGAAGTTCAATTACAAGTTTTAGAAGCTATTAAAGAATTCTTAATAAAAAGATAAACCCGTACACCCCTAAGATAAATATTTTAGCACCCAAAAAAAAAAACTAATCCCACTGTTGAGTCTGAGTATGGGTCTGAAAGGTAGCCTAAATGAAGAGTTTAAGGGTGGGTCAAACAATAAACTAATTGTTCATTAGGCTAACAAACATATCATGAAAGCCATTATACCATAAATGTTAGATCCACAATAGGTAGAACACTATCTATTGATGCATTATGAAGCCTACGATGTTCGATTCTATTAGTGTCTACTAAAAATGCCGTGACATGTCATTTGGTTGTTATGACAACTCGTGAGTCAGAGACCNTTAGTGTCTACTAAAAATGCCGTGACATGTCATTTGGTTGTTATGACAACTCGTGAGTCAGAGACCCTTTTCAAATATTCCAGAATAATACTTCCAATACTTCCAATACTTCCCATTGCTCTGGGGTAGAGTTTATCGAATCCACGTTTCTCTCAAAGGTATATATAATCCACTCCAATTCCTATCTTTGAAGAGCCATCAACGAATATAAGAAGCTAAGAATAAATGTATTAGAAGAACAGAACAGTTTAATACTAGTTTTATTTCTCAATAAAACCACTTTTTATTAATGATTTACATCCACAATC
>NKZH01002044.1:0-20895 GCA_002370695.1 Metschnikowia matae var. maris
CCAGCTCAGTGTTGTCACTTTATACTGCAGATAGTACTAATCATAGTATCCTGCACACAATGATTGCCACGGCTCACAAGTTCAACACATCTCACTCAAAGTCACAACCGCACTACTCAGGCTTTCCTAGAAATTATACAAATAAATATAAGATACATGTCTATATAAGATGGAATTCTTGTCTATCCCCGAGTGTTAATTAACTAATCAGAATATTGTCTGAGTGGAACATAAAAAGATGACGTCTATTCCCAGTCCCCAGAAGTTATAATCCATGTTGGTCTTGACCTATTTATTGTGCATCTAGATCTCCGCAAATCCCTATTTGTTATCTTCTTGTAAGTTTTGGTACACAACATCTGCAGAGAGAATAACTGAGATTTCAGTGAATGGTCTTGGGGTAAGCTTGCTGTATCCGAAGACGGAAAAGAAAATTATTTAAATTAAGCCATACATTCAGGGACTGCTATATGGTCATTATTTATTCACGACAGATTTTGGTACAATCTAGTTATATACTTAAAGACTGACAAATAGTCATAATTCAATTACAGCGGAGTTTGTTTCAGTTCATTAATTGTTATAACGAACAGCAGTCAAATTGGTTTCCATATAGTTTTCTGGAGGATTTGGTTAAAACTAGTTCAATGCTAGACTTTAACCTAAAACAAGAACCAACTTACAACCAATGTTACAGAATCTACTTTTCAGGTGAAAGTTAGATCCATTTTAAGTGATTGGAACACTAATGATTTCTTAGACTACACTAAGTTCAAGTTTCCGGTTTCTAATTCATTAAGATGAAGTTTGTGGCCAAAATATATGAGTCTAGACTTTACCACAATACGAATTTTAATTCGTAATTAACCACAACTCAACTTCGTGTTACGGAAACTTAATTGTTTTTTACACTTCAACCAGCTTACCCATAAAGGTAACCTCCTACCTCATCATTGTTCTTCCTTACAAATACCAATACATCCCCCGTCCCCCCCCCCCCTTCCCAAAGTTTGACTGAATGCAATCATGCATGACTATGAAAATTGGGATTGTGTAGTTGGACTAGCTCTTCATCTTCTTGTGTCAGCAGGACATGGAGAAGGCATAATGTAAAAATTTTACATTGATCATGTCTGAAATACATATTTCTGCCCGGCTACGCCGGGACCTCCACCCTAGGGTTAGTCGTTGAAACTTTAATCTTGGAGTTTGAGTTTCTGTTATATTTCTTAGTACCCTACCGTTTCTATTAATCCATTATTTCTTTCCTTGCATGGGGAAGATATTACATAGTATAGAATCATCTATGGTATATAGAGTATGGACTATAGTAGTATGCGGGATTGTAATCTGTAACATTTCATGCCGTTGTCTTTTTAATCCTTCTTAGGTAAGTCTGTCAGATTCCTCTTCTGTCTCGACACGGTACATCTGTAATAAGCTCCTCTGCACTCTTTGGAACACCACTGTGTATCTCTCTCAACATGCCATTATTGAATATCTTGTCGGGGACCAGTTCCAGTATGTTAGTATTGTCACACCACAATTGCATTGTGTAATTCTCCAATTCCTTCAAGATATTACTCAATTTAAAAATTGCCTCTCTGATGCCCAAACACCCAAATAGCTCTTGCTCTCCTGTAGACACTACTATGATCCTTTGCAACTTTGACGACCATGAAATTAGAACTCCCATGAACATTATTAGATAGACTGCAACACTTTAACATCTTTCTAGCCAATGAAACACCTTTTCTCTAGTAGGTACCTCACAATCCCGTTGCATGACAAGCTCATTTGATACCCTAAGCTGCATTGACACGCTACGCTTTCTTCCTAATTGGGAAAACAACTTGCTGTCATGTCACGACCAAAAGAGTAAAATTGATGAGAAGCTAGATTGATGAAGAACCTAAACGAAACTGGAATAGCTTGTGGTGTCGATATCATTGGCGATATCTAAAGTCTACAGAGGTATAGCTTGTTCCGCGAACACTTCAGTTCAAACAACAAATTTCGTGTCTAGAAAGTGAATGGATCCATTCATTGTGACTGTTATAGATTCATCCCAAAATAAAAAAAAAAGAAAAAAAAAAAACAAGTATCTGGGATCTTGGTGCTTCAATCGTTCATCACTTGTTCACTGTTAGATCCTAGATCCTTGGACATTGAGTGGTCTCATTACTAGTGTTATTGAAATCCAATAAGGAGTTCCTGATCCTGTAAATTTCTGAAGTGTTTCTAATTTCCTTGAAGCAATCTCTGGAGGTTATGAAAGTCACCTTAGAATGGCTCTGAGAATGTTAGAAGCGACGAGTTACTCTTGACGGGAGGCTCTGAACTGCCGGAAGTTTATCAAGCACTGAAGTCTCAAGTACTAAAGTCTCAAGTACTAAAGTCTCAAATACTGAAGTCTCAAGTAATGAAGTCTCAAGTAATGAAGTCTTAAGTACTAAAGTCTATAGAGTATTATATAGAGTTCATGTGGGCTGCTCTCTTATGTTTCACCTCAACTTCCTTCAAATACCTTCCAGACCTGATAACCAAATTTAAAGATTTTCAGAACAGCGTTTATAGTTAATATATCAATTTTGATAGGAAATAGTATTGATCACTAGGTATTGAATATGCATACTAGTGAGAGGAAAGGAAGTAATATTTTGCACCCATTTCGCGTCACTGCGAAAAAACCAAGAACCACCATTTCTCACTCGTAAAGTACTTTTTCGTAACTTAAATGAACAGGAGTAAATCTTTACACGGAATATGTGTGAATATCACGTGAGTCAAAATAATATAAGTAAAGGTATTAGAACTAAATACAGGAATGAAAAAGAAGTGATTTTGTTTTTCTTTTTAGTAAGGGGTGGAATTACCACTAGGAGGATATTTAAGGTGGTCTGCATACAGGTCGTTATGCCAACAAATCCCCCCATCCAATAAAACCAAGGCCTTTTTTTTCTTCAAAAACAATGGTAATTTTGAAAACAAAAAAAATGAAAATTAAAAAGGATCACTTATTCCAATATTAATTTATATGGTTCCAGAAATATCTATGAGTCAAAGGAATTTGGTTAGTGCAATATAAAGTGAGAAGTGAGACCTTAGGTTCACGCGCACCCAGTGCCCCATCCCAGTGCCTCATCCCAGTGCCTCATCCCAGGTGAGGTATTAAAAGTATACAGAAAAGTGTTCTAGTCTTTAAAAGTATGCCCGGCTTTGCCGGTAATTTATATAGTACTTATTCGGGAAAGAATTTTAAGGTATTACAAAAGCTCAATGATTTATTTATTTATAGTATTAACCATATTTTGTATAAGTTAATGATAGATATAAGAAATTTAGTATGTGATATTTAATTAGTAATACATAGAAAGCCGTATGATGGGAAACTATCACGTATGGTTTGGAGGGCAGTTCTGAATAGGCTGACCCTACTGTAAATGGAGGATGATTAATTAGATTTATTCATGGTGCGCCCAGGTGAGGTATTGGTGAGTGAGGTATTGGTGAGGTATGGTATACCAAACAACTCTAACCAACACCATGGAACATGACAAGGATATTATAATCTGATGAAAGGAAATATATCGAATATTAGCAAAGAACCAAAAACAAAACAAAACAAAACAAAACAAAAAACAAAAAACAAAAAAACACATGTTCATGCTTATGGACTTGTGACTGACTGCCAGGGATTTAGTGTATAATTTAGAGTCCAATTTAGAGTCCAATTTAGAGTCTAATTAGGAGGATATAGAGTGTGATCTGGGGTCTGATCTAGGATCTAATGACTCATACTATCGGTGATAGAAAACACTAAAAATCTTGATATACTAGAACCTGTATATATTAAAGAACAATTAAAACATATGTTTATAAAATTAAGATTTGGTGGAAATGTTAAAACTGGAGTTGTGGTTTTTGGTTAGTTATTTCCATTGGTGCACGGGTGCAATGGTGAGAACCAGTATATACATATATGACGCGCTCGATTATCTTCTTTTCTATAAGCACTAAGCCTGAAGCATTTCCAGTACCACTCAAGGGCCCATACACTCCAGTACAATATACTTCCAGTACTACACGATGGCCAGCCATGTGCAGTCACAACATCAGTGACGGGCCAGAAAATGGAGACATAGAGGATTCATATGAGGGTCGTTCTAGCGAGTCTAAACGATCTCATGAACAAGTCAAGCTAGAGTCACAAGAATCTTTAAAACCACATGGAATTTTTGGAACTTCAAAAAGTTCAGGCAGTTCAGGAACTTCAGAAGTATTAGAGTCTCAACCAGTGCAATTACCAGCAGGTGAGAAGATTGGTCAAGATAGATATGATTCTAAGGTGGATATCACACAGCAAGAGGAAGGGGACGAAGAGGAGGAGGTGGCGGTACGGAGAAAGTCAGCCACCCAGAAAAACGAAAATCATCTTCTTCGACAAAGACAAATCCAAGAGTATACATGGGTTGTTCTGAAAGAGGCACGTGATAAGAGGATCATGCTCCGCCAGGGAAAATTACCTGAAGAGTCACCCAAAAAACGTAAACGCGTTGTTTTTGTTGACTCTTTTGATTATCATAATATCGATTCATGATAAAGGTGTTACTATTTTGGTTTTAGAGTGGCATTTAGAGTGACATTGAGAGTGACATTGAGAGTGATTGAAAGGACTTGAATTCTACAAGTACTCTTATTCATCCTTACATCATCATTCTCCAAGATAAACGGTCCTAATGATTTCAAACACTAATATCAGGTCTCCATGTCTCATTCATCAAATACCACTTCTTGAGATGTTCTAGACTCAGATATTGTGGGTCTTCTATATCACATCTTGATTTCAGATATACTCATCTTATGGCCTTAGAGTGGACTTCTATAAAATGTTCTTCTACAAGATCATACTACCATGACTCCAAATGACTTTATGAGGATCTAGGCTTTTAATTCTTCCCAGACTAATACCGCTAATCAATTCATTGGTATTAAAATGAGACTACTTCAAATATCATGACCATCATACTCGGTCTATACCATTCTCTAGATCTTACAAAGACTGGATCATTGCTCGACGGTACTATATAATACTGCTACTACAACCACTACTCTATTACATAAAAGGAGTTTCTGGACTGGAAACTAATATCTGGTGACTTACTAAGAAAAGTTGCTCTTCCAGTGAGAATTTGTATACTCCTAGTGATTAGTATAGTAATATAGATTAGATAAATTTGTCTTTAGTCCCTGATGGATATGTATTTTTGGAACCTGTGGTTCTATGTATTTGATGATCCTTTAAAGAGGAGTCCAGGGCTTTTGAGTTATTTGACACTGCTCCTATGGCACTTACTGACAGTACTTAAGCATATTGGGAAGCAAGGGAAAGTGGTGTACCTCCATATCGTATCATGTGACGAAATACCAATTTGCTGGTAAACTAATGCATCGATGCAATTTTTGTGACTTCTGTGATTAGGGTTTGCCTTCACAACCTGTGGGTTTTCACTAGGTCGAACAACGTACACTAAGAAATAGTGGGTCTGAAATAGATATACACTGCATGAACAGTATAATCATAGTAAAGCAGTCGACCTGCTATCAAGTAGTCACAGTCAAACAGACATCAGTTAACAATCCAACATCAGACACATAGTTCAATGGTTCAATGGTTCAATAGTTCAATTCAATAGTATCTGTGATCACCCATAGTAGAACTCTACCTATTGGGGTAGAGTAGCATATCCCGTCAGATGCTAAGGATGGCAATTCAAGACCTTATCAAGCGTCAACGTTGTTACCGAGTTTTGCACTTGTTCTCGATAGTTATTCAGGCACCTCAGACTCCTTCCTGGAGGAATCATCAACTAATAAGTAACTAAAGAAGAACTTTAGAGTTCAACAACTCGAAGTAATCACGTTAGTCACAGTATTAACCAGCATCAGATACAATAATCGAGTCAAACAATGAAACAGGAACCTTTTTAGTCACATTAATCACACTCAGCATAGTAATCAATCAATGAATTAATGATAGCATTAGTCAAACAGTAAAGTGAACAGTCATGAAACAGTAATCATAGGCCGGGTGAAAAAGCAACGGCGAAACAATAACCAGTAGCACAGTGATTAGACAATGAACCAGTAGTCACAGTGATCAACAATCATAACAGTCAGCAGTCAGCAACCAGGAGTTATCAGTCAGGAGTAACCATTCAGATCAAAATGAAACAATATTCATAGTGATATATTATCACAGTACTAGTCAGTACTAGTCTTCCCAAGTATACTTGAGTATCAATGAAGTAGATCCACTACCACATATAACGTATAGATCTCTCCACCGTCTGTGGGTCTATTGGTAGACCTGAAGAATGAATATGTCCATGTTCAGAATTGTCAACGACTCTTATTGACATCATTGACTTCAAAGTGAAACAGCAACGGTAACAATAGTAACAGTGATCACTGAGAGCAACTTATGTCTGAAGGAGATGAAGGGTCAATGAGTGGGGCAGGCCCATCGTGGTCTAATTCATAAAGACTCAGATTCAAGGCTCGAAGTCAAGGTCATCATTCAAATAGATGAACCATTGAAACAGTAGAACAGTCAATGGTCGAGCAATAAATATCAAAGCACTGAAACACTAAACAGTAAAACAGTAGACCACAACAATGAACCACAACAGTAAACAAACAGTGAGCCACATCAAGAGTGAACTTAGGAACAGAACCACTCAACAGTGAGAGACTCGTTGACCCCTAAAAGTCAATGCTAAGCCCCAGCATTGAAAGCATTGAACCCATTGAACCCATTGAAACCATTAAACCATTAAACATCGGCACTGGAAATCAAGATGATGTTATCACCTTTAAGCAAGATCCTGCCAAGGGCCTCGCGCGCACCAGACCGCGTGCTCACCTCCACAGCCTCATCCACCACGATATTCATGAACTCGTCAAAGCCCCTGATTTTACCCTGGATACGTGTGCCCGTTTGCTCATACAACCATATCGTTACAAGTGCCTGTTGCTGTAAAAACTTGAAGATGAGATTGATGGGCGGGAGCATGGTCCGCTTGGCTTTGACAGAAGACATTTTCTTTTCTTTTTTTTTTATACGGGTTGGGGGAAAATGGTGTGTATGTACAAGGGGTACGGAGAAGAAGTGGTGGTGGTGGTAAATGATGAGGATGAGGAGTAGAAGGAGGAAAAGAGTTGTAGACATGAAAGTGCGAGCCCCCCCCAACATCAGTACCTCCGCACCATCCACCATCCACCAGAAATATCCACCACCCACAAACCACCAAACATTATCCACTAAACATTAGCCATATTATTTAATCATAATATTTATTAAATCTGAGTTATTTGAATATTAGGAATTGCATACTTTCATACACTACCGCATTTTTATTATTCCTATGATTTGTATTAAGTGTGGTTCCATAATTCATGATTGTTTGATTGTAGATGTATTCAGTGAGAGGAATTAGCGAGAGGAATTAGTGAGAGTAATCAGTAAGAGGAATTAGTGAGAGTGAGAGTAATCAGTAACAGTAATCAGTAATCAGTAATCAGTAATCAGTAACAGTAATCAGTAACAGTAATCAGTAACAGTAATCAGTAAGAGTAGTCAGTAAGAGTAATCAGTAAGAGGAATTAGTGAGGGAATGGTGCGGTTGGTCGTGAAGTTAAAAGTAGGCCGTGAAGTAAGAAGTAGAGGAATGGAAATGGTGTGTGTCTCGGCAGGGAATGTGTGAGGTGGTTTGCGAGGTGTGCGACTTAAAAGAGCAAAGCTACAATATACTCTTCTTTTAATAAGCTCTTCTTCTCCACTTCTACCTGGACATTCATCTTCCTTTAGTATTGCTTTTTTTTTTATATGAATTTTTCTTGTATTAGTTTAACCTACGTTTTTTTTTTTGGCTGCCTGTGTTTTTATAGATCATTGCATTTCCCATTGCCATTACATTTCCCATTTCCCATTTCCCATTGACATTGCCCTTTGAAGCTTAGCACTGCACACAGACATCTTCACCTACCTAACCCTTCGCTACACGCATTCGTCCATTTGTCATTTGTCACTTGCCACCAGATCCAACTTCCCCCTTGCACCATAATCTCAAGGTTATATAGTTAGATTGTGATACTTTGTGGCTCAATTCAACCTTTTCTATCCATTCCCCGCTTATTTTTTTTTCTTTCTCATTTAGATCTCCCTATCTCCATCCTGAGGTGCTCCACAGAACTATATACATATATATATATACCTTTCCTAGATCCATAAGCTTCAACCATTGTGACCATGACGTCGTTTAAAAAACCTTGCTTTCTCGAGTCCGAAAAGGGAAAACACTTTGAACCTTTGATTGAACAAATCGTGGCTTGTCCTAAACCTCAATTGAGTGCTCTTCTTGAATCCCACATGTCTTGGAACTACCCCAAGTCTGATCTCGTGCACTGGGTCAAGGTACTCAACCACTTCGATGAGCTTTTCGAGAAAATCATTGCGGAATATGGCTATGATGTCGAATACCCAAAGTTACGCGAGATATCTCCTCAAGACTCTGCTCTTGTGATCTCATGCTTGCGCTTTTCCAAGCTTCTCCTTGAGAATTGTGTCAACCGCAAACTATACTCCAGCTCTGACCGTGTTTTTAAGTTGATCGATACTCCTTCCGTGGATATTAAGTTGGCTGCGTTGGAGCTCTGTGTATCCCTTGCTGAAGGCTATAGTGCCACTGCTGATTACCCGGCTAAAAGCCTTCGCATGAAGATCCTTCACATTGCTCGGGCTTTCCCTCCTCCAGTCCCTGCTAGCTTTATCCAAAGCAGAATTGAAGCTGAAAGACAAAATCCGGCCTCCGATGCCACCAAAAAAACCCATTCCGACCACTACAGCTTGGTGGATGCTCTTGACCGCCAGAAAAAGTACCCTTCCAAGTGGAGATCCTTGACTTTTGACTACTACAATTCGGACTCCAAGCTGAAGGACGAAAAGACCTCTTCAAAGGAAAAGGCCTCCCCAAAGGAAAAGTCTTCTCCAAAGGATAAGGAAAAGAAGGCCGAGGGTCTTTGCACTTTCCGTCTTAACGAAGAGTCTATCCGGAAATTATCCTTGGAGCAGATCTGTGATAAGGGCTCGGAATATCTTCCTGCAGAAACTCTTGTACCCTTTACGTTCCATGCACTCAATGCCAAGGCCTTCAACACGAGCTCAGACGATGCCATGCTCCTTAGGGCCAAACTCTTGAGGACAAAGTGTTTGGCCATTGCTTATGTGTGCCTCACCTTCAACACTGACTTTACGTCATGCCAGCTCTTTGAATCCGAGCCTTACACTTTGAGTTTCCTTATGGACTTGGTATCGCCCGAATACTACCCTGTGATATCTAATGACATTTTCAACACTGCTCTGAGAACCATCAGGGCTATCTCCATTCGGCGAGTGTGGGGAAGCGAGCTCGTACGTCATCTTGGGGGAAACGTCAACCATGGCTTGCTTTACCAGGTACTTCGATTCATCAACAAAAAAGTCCGAAGCGAAGAGAGAAACGACTTCCAGGAGAGTTACCGCTTGTTCCTAGGGATTCTCTCCAACTTGGTGGACTCTCGTACGTTGGCTCCTCGTCTTGTGGCCGGTGGTTTACTTACGGAGTTGATGTCGTTTATGAACATTCACTCGCCAAACCGCTGGGTATCTACTACTGCTGTCCGGGTGATCTCGCTCCTTCTCACGTCGTCGGTGGAATTAATTGGTAATTTTGCTGAAAACGATGGGTTCCGTCTTTTGGTGGAGTCCATCAATTTCGAGGTGGACTTTGCCCTAGAAAACCCCGATTGTGAAGGTGGAGGCCCCAAGATTGTGGAGGTGTATCATACTATTTCCTTGAAACAGGTAAGCTACATGAAAATTCTCCTCAAGTTTGTCATTGGGCTTATTCAATCGGAGGCTGGAGATCGGTTGAGAAACTTATTCGATTCGCTGATTCTTGCTAGTTTTATCAAGATCATTCAGAACCCACGTGTGTTCGGCCCAGTGATTCTTGGTGAAACCATTGAGGCCATTTCCCAAATCATTCACAATGAGCCCACGGCTTATTCCATTTTGAAAGAAGCTGGTGTCATCGATTGCATTTTCGATAACTACGACATCTTGTTCCTCCCCAATAGCGATCTTCTATTGTCGTTGTTGGAGGTTTTGGGAGCTATTGCCTTGAGCAAAGATGGGCTCGAGAAAATCATTAGCTCTACAGCCATTACCATATTCTTCCAGTTGTTTTTCAAAAGTGAATGTGCAATGGAGTTGATGACTAGCTTCTTGACGTCCAATCTCAGTAGCTCCATGCGGACTTTGGGAAGACACAATGCAGACTTGCGTCCAGTGATCATTAGTGAGATTGCTACCGTCGCCCGTCAATTTCCGGGATTCTTGACCGGGAAATTCATTCCAGGAGAGTTTCGAACCACTGAGACCGGGTGTTTATTTACAGGACGCCAGGATCATCAAGATACGGTGACTAAGGAGCTTCCCACGTGGGATAACTCGACAGCATCCTATTTATATGATGCTTTCCTTATCTTTGTTGCTTCAATGTTGGGTCATAATGATGTATGGCAGAACGAGGTGCGGTCCAAGGTGGATTTTGAATGCTGGCTCGAATACCTTCTTATTCCGGATTTGCCATATGACTTTTTGGATAACAATGGTCTGAGGGATCTTGAGGTTGTTTTGCGTCACTTGAATTATCCTTCGGGTATGAACATTATCTTGACCAAGTTAAAGGAGAGGTTGAGCTCTCCGGCAATGACCCAGCTTTTGCTGTATGAAGGTGAAGGTCTGTACTTTGCCAGGTTTGATAAAGATCCTTCGGGTGGAGCAGCACTTTTGTCTGAATTGTTTGCGGTCCAGAACCTCTTGCATTTTTCCGTCAATTACTACCTCCACAGCTCCAACTCTTTTTCTCCTGGACCTTGGGCAGACTTCCTCCTGGCCAACATGGATATGGTGGATAAGATCACAAGTTTGACGGAAACATCTTTTATGGAAGAAATCAATCTCCATACATCTTGTCCTATTAATATTGCCAATGCCACGATGCCCAAAATCCGCTTCATCCAATGTGATGCGGTGGTGAGAATAGGTGTTGCATCTCTGGAGGAAGTGCTGGAAGATGTTCAGAAGGGAATCAAGTTCCAGAATACCATGCAGTTGCGTCGGGTATTCGATCTCATCCGAGGCTACTCCTACTACTTTATTGGTAGTGTGGCCCAGAGCTGTATGCTCCGCAGACAGGACAGTTTGTCAATCCTCAACATGGAGTCCTTTGTTTTGGCCACTAAGAAAGTGGCTTGTTGGATTCTGAATCTTCTCACGGTCCACAAGAAGTTACCCAACTATAAAGCTGCTGCATTCAATTTATTTGCCATGTACTTGATCAAGAGAGTGACTTCGGGCAGCCCAATTGGGAAATTCCCATACACATCGTTGGTGATAAATTTCTTTTACAACACAGAGATTTACCAGCAAATCACCGACCTTTCAATTGAGCTCTTTGATCAAATGCCACCCAAGGAGGAGCTTCGGAAAATCAAGGAGTTCAAGGCCAAACATGAAAAGAAAAAGTCCAAGAGTACGCTCAATATTGATTATTCTGCGGCACACATCAACCTTGAGTTTCTCTCCATTTCTGTGCCATATCTTGGCAGCTTCATTGAGCCCGGAAACCTCGCCAAACTTCCCTACACTTGGTCCTACTACAATAGAGACTATTGCAATAAAGACACGTTGATTCTCGATGGAATCCGGTGTGAGGCTGCCTTAAGATGCTTGAACTTATTGGTGCGGACTATTGGTTACAAGTCCAAGTTTCTGGAGACTGATGATTATTCCATCATCACCGAATTGCCTGCTACCATCGTTGACCATTTACTTATGATGATTGCCCACGTGTGGACCTGTGAGCCTACCAACGAATATTATCCTTTGGACACTACTAAAATGGGATACGCAGCTGATGCTATGGCATTCTTGAAGAAACACTTGAGTCTTGCAGAGGAAGAGGCCAAGCAATTCCTTTCTTTCGTAAGGAATATCAAAAATGTTCCTACCATTGATGACGAGTCTTTGGCTGCTGCAGACGAGAAATGGCCTAAGTATAAGGAGATCATTTCAGGCATTGACCTTGGCGAAATGTTTGTCTATGACCATGTTTTGACCGATACGGGAGACTTATTGGAAAAAGGCCGGGAAAAAGAGCTGTCTTTTATGCTCTATGTTGTGCCTCTTGAAGTGGCCACTTATTCACCCGGTGATTTGCTGCTCGAAAGTCCGATCAGCACGGCTTTTAGTGTTGTTCCCAGCAAAATCGATCTTTTGGACGGTACCATGAATAGGGTGAGAAGTTTATCTGATGACTTGAATGAAGAAAATCTTGCTCTGCTCAGTCGGTTGATCAAGCTCCTCAACGAATTCTTCTACCATACTCCACAAACTCTCGAGGAGTTCAAAATCGATATACACAAGAAGCTTTTCTTGGATTTTGTGAATGTGCTATTATACGATTTCCGGGAATCGGGCCCCGAGCTTGACCTGGACTACTTTGCAGATGGACTCACTTTGATTCTTCCAATTTTGACGGCTTCAAACCCTTCTGCTGAGGAGCAAAAGTGGATTTTGGAGGTTCCGGAGTCTGCAGACTTGAAGCGGAAAATGGTGGATATTTTGCTTCCTTTGCAGCCTAAACTGAATGCCCGTTTGGCCATTGCTATGTGCAAGTTTATGTACTTATTGGCTAAGGAAGAGGAATATGTGGAAAGAGTGGCACAGTCTCCATTATTGAAATCTATTGCTACCAAGATCAATAACTTCTACAAGTTTTCCGATGAAAAATACCACAAGGATATACACAATGGGGTGATTCTTGTGATTAGAACTTGTCATGAAAACAAAGAAAGCTTAGCTGATGTCATGTCTGCAGAGATAACCAGACAATTTAAAAGACACGGTACGGCTAAGTTCAACATGCGTCATTTCCTTGATGAAGTGGCATTTTTGGCCGCCAGAAACCCAGATGTATTCCTTGATGTGGCTTCCAAAATGATCCGTATTGATAACTACGACGGGAAAACCATCTTGCCTCTCAAGGTGTACATGCTTGAAGACTTGAAGCCAAGCACATCTTCCAATACTGAATCTGATGATGTGGAGATGAAGGATGCAGGAAGCCTGCAGCACTTCACGGTTGGAATCATCCATCATCTTCTTCGGGAGCTCATGAAGGTGACCAAGAAAGATTGGTTGAGTACTCCTGTTGAGGAAGAGCCCAAAAAGGAACTGGACGAACTGGGAAAAAAGAAGAAGGAAGATGACCTGAGTTTCGATTACCTTATCAAGAATAAGAACTTCCGGTATATCTGTTTCCTTTTGCAGAATATTTGTGAATTGGTGGGGTCCTATGGACAAGCTAAGCTTGAATTCATCACATTTTCGAAAAAAAATTCATCGGAGGATAAAAACAAGCCCCGGTTTACCAGCTTAAACTTCTTCATCCACCAGCTTCTTCCTGCACAGCTGCTTGTGGTGCTGAAAGGACCTGAATTCCAAAGAAGAGAGGCCATTTCGTCTCTTGCTAAACTCACACTTTTGGCATTAGTGTCCACTACCGTGGTCAGAAACGATGAGGTACCTGAGTGCAGTAAGGAGAACCCTGATATGGCCATTGTTCGGAAACTTGTGATGGACATTCTTTCTCGTATCTTGCGTGATACCATTTCTGAGCCTTCCAACCGGGCCAAGAAATACTCCAAGGTCTACGATACGCTTGATTTGTGCTACTGTTTTCTTTCGTCCAAGTTTAGAGAGTTATGTTACCCACTTTTGAGTCGAAATGCCACGAAATCGGATCTCTTTTACCTTTCTTCGGCCATGATTGATGCTCATTTACCTAACCAGATCACAACGATCTTGGCAGGCCTCGATTTGAACTTTCCAAAGGTGAACAAGGTGCTTAACGTGGGGCTCAAAACCATCTCAAATTTGGCCAAGCTTAAAGTTGCCCATGCAGATCTATTCGAGTCGCCTCTGACCGATAAAGAGGATGACGAGCTTGAGGATATTGAAGATAAGGATGAAACACCCGATTTGTTCCGCAACTCCGCTTTGGGAATGTACGACAATGACCTTGATAGCGAAGAGGAACAGTTTTACCAGGACCAGCCTCTCCATGTGGTGTTATCGGAGTCAGACGAAATGTCGGAAGATGATTCCGAGAATAGCAGTGATGATATGAGTCATTCCGATATGCACTTGGAGGAAGAAGGTGTGGACGACGACGATGACGAAGAAGATGATGATGATGCAGAAGATGAGGGAACTCACGGGTTCCATGGCTACGATACCGATGATAGTGAACAGCATATTGATATCATTGAGGATTTGGATCTCGATTCCCATAGCAATGTGGACTCAGAAGAGGAGGAGTTCAATGGCTTCGATAGTGAATATGAGGATGGATACGACTATGAAGATGAAGAAGACGAAAATGGATCAGATGAAGAAGAAGATTATGATGATGTGGATTTGGATGGCTGGCTTGAAGCGTTTGCTGATTCTGAAGATGCTGCTAATCGTGGTGCAACCAGATTCAGTGCTTTTGATAATGATGATGATGAAGAGGATGAAGAGGAGGATGAAGACCGTGATACTAACGATGATAACCATTCCGAGTCTGCATCTGAATACGATGACGAAGGCAATTTTGTCTATGAGATCAATCCTTCCAACGACAGGTTGCATGGTCTCAATCCCTTTCGTTCACTGGGCTCTACATTCACTATCCGAAACGGAACAGTGTTCCCTCAGATCGATGCAGCATTCCAAGCTATTTTGAATGACGATTTCCCTTCATCGTCCACCTCCGGCTATATTCTCATCAGCTCAACCACCGAGCGCTGGAACAAGGCGTACCGGGACATTGACAGTGTGTATGGAGGAAAAGTGGGCGACTCCATCCGGTCCCGGTTGGTGGAGTTGATTGCAGATGACAGTCTTGCCATCTACAAGAAAAAGGCCGAGGAGAAGGAGAAGGCCCGGCAAGAAAAGGAGGAGAAGTTGCGCAAGAAGAGAGAGGAATTGCAAGCATTAGCTGAAGAATCTAAGAAGGAGGAGGAGGCAGCTGCTGGAAACAGAGAAGAAACCGAGCCGCAAGAACCTATTATGCTCTGGATCGGTGACCAGGAAGTGGATATTAGTGGAACCGGAATTGATCCCGAATTCTTAAGGGCTCTCCCAGATGATATTAGAGAGGAAGTGTTCACACAACACGTGAGAGAAAGAAGGGCTAATGCTACCCAAACAGGCAGCGAAGTGCGGGAAATCGACTCTGATTTCTTGGAGGCTCTTCCTCAGCTGATCCGGGATGATATTCTCCAGCAAGAGTCGTTGGCACGTCGGTTCTATGGCTACACTGAAGATGATGAAGTTGGATCTCTGGCCGAAGAAGAAGAACGGTTGCTCGAGATGGAAAACCCTACCGAAACGCAGGAGGATGAAGAAGAAAAAGAGGAGGAAAAGCCCCGCAAAAAGAGAAAGACCTTTGCAGTACCTTTCCTCGACCGTGCTGGCGTGGCCAGTGTGGTTAAACTCTTGTTTCTTCCATGTGCCATCAATCAGAGGGAATATGTCTATAAGGCCCTAGCACAGGTGTGCAACAATAAGCAGAACCGGACGGATGTGCTCAGTATGCTTCTTGCTGTGTTGTATGATGGATTGCTGAGCCAGAAGTCCTTGGAGAAGATGTACACGCAGGTCTCATCTAAGGCCGGTAAGGAGTCCAAGAGTGTGAGATCATTTCCTGTAAATGCAACTCCCATCATTGTGGGAGTACAGATGATCGAGGCCGTTCTCTACCTTTTGGAGAAGAATCCTGCAGTACGCCTCTACTTCTTGACGGAACATGACAATGTGTTCCTAGCCAAGAAGGTCACCAAGAAGTCCAAGCTCAAGAAACCTTCTGCAGAGGAAAAGTACCCCATCAACCTTATGGTGAAGCTCTTGGAAAATGGTTTGTTGAGTGATGAACACTATTTCATTGATCTTCTTGCCAATGCTTTGAACTTTGCCACACGGCCATTATTGGCGCTTAAGGAATCCAAACCCACACCTCCAAGCTTCCAATCAAAATTCATTCTGGATGCCAATTTGAAGTTGCTCACTAAGATCCTTGCCTCTAACGAGTGTGTCAATTATACCTTCCGCAACACCATCAGTGCCATGCACCACTTATCTCTTTTGGGAAACTCACAATCGGTATTCTCATTGGAGCTTTCTGAAAAGGCCAGCAAGCTTGGAGAAGTGATCATCCGCGACTTGGAGCAGTTGCAGAAAGAACTCATGTCCACGCAAAAGGAAGAGGTGGATGTCTATGATAGCAAAATCATCAGCAAGCTCACGGCGCCTAGTTCAGACCAGGCCAAGCTCCTTCGTATCTTGACGGCTCTCAATTACATGTATGAGTCAGACAAGACGCAAGATTCGAAGGATACAGAGCAAGACAAGCTCACGGAACTTTATCGCCATCTTGACTTGGGCAAGCTCTGGAAAGCACTCAGTGGGTGTTTGAGAGTTCTCGAGGAAAACCAGGGAATGGCCCATATTGCCACGGCATTATTGCCGCTTATTGAATCACTCATGATTGTGTGCAAGCACAGCAAGGTGAAAGAACTCAGAGATGTTCAAAAATATGAGGTCAAGAAAATCGATTTCGAAACAGAACCACTTCAGGATCTTTTCTATGCTTTCATCGACGAGCACAAGAAGATTTTGAACCAAATGGTGCGGTCCAACTCTAACCTCATGAGTGGACCTTTCAGCATGTTGGTACGCAACCCCAAGGTGTTGGAGTTTGACAACAAGAGAAACTATTTCAATGGGCAGTTGCACAGCAAGGGAGAGAACAGCAATAAGCTTAGTATCTCCATCCGCAGAGAGCAGGTGTTCTTGGACTCGTACCGGTCGCTTTTCTTCAAATCCACGCAGGAGTTCAAGACGGCCAACTTGGAAATCAACTTCAAAGGTGAAGCTGGTATTGATGCTGGAGGTGTTACTCGAGAATGGTACCAAGTGCTTTCTCGACAGATGTTCAACCCTGACTATGCGCTTTTCACGCCCGTGGCCAGTGACGAAAACACGTACCATCCTAACCGGACATCGTACATCAACCCTGAACATTTGTCATTCTTCAAGTTTATTGGGCGAATCATAGGTAAGGCCATTTATGATGATTGTTTCTTGGACTGCCATTTCAGTAGGGCAGTATACAAGGAGATTTTGAACAAGGCAGTGTCTCTTAAGGATATGGAGAACTTGGACCTCGAGTATGCCAAGTCGTTGCTGTGGATGTTGGAAAACGACATCACCGATATCATCACCGAGGACTTTTCAGTGGAGACCGACGACTATGGAGAACATAAGATCATTGATCTTGTGGAAAATGGCCGCAACATTCCCGTGACCGAAGCAAACAAGCAGGAGTATATCCGGTTGGTGGTGGAGTACCGGTTGAAAACCTCAGTTAAGGAGCAGATGAGCAACTTCATTGCGGGCTTCCACGAGGTGATCCCCAAGGACTTGGTGAGTATTTTCGACGAAAAGGAACTCGAGTTGTTGATCAGTGGGTTGCCCGATATTAATGTCCAGGACTGGCAGAACAACTGCACCTATAACAACTATTCTGCATCATCAGAGCAGATCCAGTGGTTCTGGAGAGCAGTCAAGTCCTTCGACAATGAGGAACGGGCACGTCTTCTCCAGTTCTCCACGGGAACACTGAAGGTGCCGTTGAACGGGTTCAAGGATNACGGGCACGTCTTCTCCAGTTCTCCACGGGAACACTGAAGGTGCCGTTGAACGGGTTCAAGGATCTTCGGGGAGCCAATGGTGTTTGCAAGTTCAGCATCCATCGGGACTATGGGGCCAAAGATCGGTTGCCATCTTCACACACGTGCTTCAACCAAATCGACTTGCCAGTGTACGACTCGTACGAGACGTTACGGGGATCGCTTCTTTTGGCCATTTCCGAGGGCCACGAAGGGTTCCAGTTGGCATAGCGGATCGAAATGGATCCTCAGCATGTTTTGGAGTCCTTTAATATCCTCTGGATAGAGTCTTTTCTCAAGTCACGATCAATCAGCTTCATGAAACATAGCTATCACTAAATACTATTTAATCTTTCTAATAATCAAGTAAGTAGTCGTAGAAATGGTTTCTGTAGAATTGAGCGGAAGATCATGATGGTCTGTGTAACTTGGAACAACTTATGGAGCTATCCATTATGGCTAGTGTTAATCCTCACTATTGGTACAGCTAGACCTAGTTAGTACTAACACATGGCAAAATTCAACTTTTCCGGCCGCTCAGACTTCCACACTCGTACCTCACTCGTAACCCAAAATGAAGTTGGATTTACTGGTAGTTTTTTAGACTGGAAAGTGTACCTTCACTCTTTTCTGGTAATCAACCAATACCACTGGAATTGAGTACTAGACTAAAGAGGTTCAACTGCCACTCATTTATTTCCCTTCTTATCATAAGTGATGGGTCTTTCCCTGGGATTATTGGCACCTAGATTCAACTTAAATCCATAGCTCAAATCCATAGCTCAAATCCATAGCTTAAGTCCATAACTGATATCAGTAATAGGAATCAGTAATAGGAATCAGTAATAGGAATCAGTAATTGCATTAAGGACTTGAATCCATATTGGCCTCATTAATTGGAATCAAGAACTTAAATTAATACTGGTATCATTTCCCCTCAGTGTATTGGACTCCATTTCTCTAATTCCAGTGTATTGTTTGATCCCATCCATAATTAAAACATACCTGAGACAATCTGGCAATTGAAAAATGAAAAAGAAAAGTCTGTCTGAGAGCATCAGAAAGAGAAAGAGAAAGAGAAGTCTGGGCTCAAAGAGAGAACGCTAAAGAGACAAAAAAAAAAGGGGTGGACAGAAAGCAAGGGGATCACAGCGAGCTTTTATATTCATGTTGGTTGTAAATCGGTGCGGGGTTTGCAGCAGTTTCAGACTTCGCATTTACTTGCGCATATTAATCGTGGTGGCGAAAAATGCGCGAGCCGTGGCTGCAATTTTGCAAGAATATAAAAGGACCATAATTCCCCCTGCTTTCTGCCCGCCCCCCTTTTTTTTACTTTCTCCATCCTCACTTCATACTCACCAAAAACTACAATGCTCTATTCCAAGATATGATGATCTTGCAAGGTACTTCAAAAATATAAATGTCAACAAAGATAGAGAGGTTGATACAAGAATAGAAAACCGAAATTATATGAGTGGAACACATAGACAAGTATATAAATGGAGTTAGACATGGATAGAGTTGTGTGTGTGGAGAGTACACATAACAGAACGATCATTTGTGCAACCCAAAAAAAAAACCTACCGTTTTTTTATATACCTGAGGTTGACTTTTTTGGTGTTATTAAAAATTCAAGATTATAATAATCATGTTTTGTTTGTTGTTTGTTTTGTTTGTTCTGTTTGTTCTGTTGAATGGTGGAGATATGAGCTTGTAAGTCAAGCAAATCTTTTCATAGCTAGTCATTGTCACTGGCAAAAACAGAATTTACAGGAGTTTGTTTTGGCTTGAGACCGTTTCTTAGGGGTGTACGGGAGGGGCGGATTTTTTTTTATCCTCGTTTTCGTCTTTCATCTGTTTTGGCTTTTCTCAATTCGCTCCTTCACTTCTAGCTGCAACATGAGCCTTTGGTAACTTTATGGAGGTACCTTTATCGGATCAATTCTGTTAAAATCAATTCTGTTAACATGAATAATAAAATGATTTTAAACTTTGAATCAAATCACATGACATACAATCACATGATATGATATGATTTGGGAGCAAGCTAAAAACAAAACCTCTATAATACTGATTCAACTCTTTTTAATCTACATAGAGAGGCTGAAAGAGGTATGAAAAGTTTGACTACATATCAGAGTTTTTGGAAGCTTTGTTCAGCTTGAATGATGTCTTGGCTCTTTTCGAGTAGAATTGATTTTTGGCCCATAACTCATCTATTTTGAATAATTGGTGGGTCATGTCTCTGGAAACTCTTTCAAGTCTCAAGGGTTAATCCTCAAGGAATAAGCCTCAGGGGATGGCTGAATTTACAAGATATTAGTACTAGGTTCAGTACTAGGTTCAGTCCAAACTCTAATGAGATACGCTTGATCAACCGAAAGAAAGACTGATGTTTTCTTCTTAAGGTTTATCTGAACTATTCTAAAAGGGTATGGATTTGTGCTAGGGTTGAATCAGGGAATGACGAAGATACACAGTTTGGTGGGTCTAATTATATTTGAAGGTTTTGAGATTTGCTCCTTGTGATTTTTGGAAGATACTCTTGAATTTTTGATGAACAAAAATAATCAGGTCAAAGAGATTGGTATTCCATTCTTGTTCCATCACTGTATGACTGTTTCAATTGTCAATGGGTGCATCCAAGAATACTATGGGTGTTTCTATTCTCGGCTTCGCTGCTTTATAGTTGTAAGCAGGACTAAATTTCTCCTCATTTTCGAAGACATTTGATTCCTATCTCATATACAAAGTTTTTGGATTAGAATAGTGTTCTCTTTAGAATATTTGTTTTAATTGAGCCCCACTAAAAGTACCAGCTATTAGTATTACCATAGGTCTACAGAAGTTATAGGCTTCCAGTTCCCAATACAACTCAAAACAACCAATACAACTCAATAAACCCAATACATACGTTTTCTTCAATTATACTATGTCCAAAGATTACTGTCTAGTACTGTCACTTTAGGTCTAGATATTTTTGCTTTAAAAGAAGATTCGTTAGCACTACTC
>NKZH01002045.1:0-13372 GCA_002370695.1 Metschnikowia matae var. maris
ACATCACTGGTTTTGGTGAGGTTGGTGATATTGTTCGGGTTGTGGGAGGATTTTTGTAATCCACCACTGGTCCAGAATATCATGCTTAGATTATGATGGACCTTTATCTATTAAATTACCAATACACAACTTGCAAAATGAAATGAGACACCTCAAAAAGTGTAGATGCACAATTTAACCCTTGAAATAGTCGGGCCAAAGTAAAACACACATCTATTTTCTGGTGTTGTCTTGCTTTAGAAAAACTCACATCTAATTCTACTCTTGCGGTTTGCTACAGGAAAAGTCAAGCACCCCAGAATCTGAGGATATGAGGATACTACAGTGAGTCATATACGGTCTTCGTCACCGGAGTATGAAACACATGACACAATGTATGGCCAGAATAAGAAGCCAATTCTGCTTAAACATTTCAAGTGGTAACTTCAAATACAAAGATAACCGAAATACCTTGGAGGCACTTTCTTTTTTTTTTTTTCATGCTTTCTGGATTTCATCTTTCAAAAATTCCTACATCGTGGTAGTTGAATTCTAGCGGTGACATCAGGCATTCTGATTACTGTGTCCAGTCGCCAGTGATTCTCTAGAGAACGGAACCCGGCCACGTAAGTAGCTGACAACGTAGTCGCCTAGTTAATTGAGTGTTGCTAGGTGCAAGAGGAAAAACTCTCCAAACTTCAGCCTGGTACCTCGGGGTTATCACATTCCCTCATGGTGCCTCATAAAATGATGGTGGAGGAGTGACATGGTTGAATGGCCTTTTTAAGGATTAGACAGAGTAGACTCAAGACACTGAAATAAGTGGGGCATTACCTATGATGAATTTAACATTAGTGCGAAGACCATGAGTGTTGGTTGTTAAGCTTTATGGTCTACTAATGCTTCGACTGGAACTTATAATATCAAAACTATACTTAGCCCAGAGTCGTCTCTTATTCTGATACCTCTTGTGTTAACGCCACGCTGCCTTTTTCGCGGGACGTCGTCCACTCTCCGTCTGTTCCTGCATATCACTGTTTCGTCTATCCCAACTACCTGCAGTCACATGTAACATGCAGTACAACAGAGATGTACTGGTTCTCATGTTTCAACATTGGTAACCCAAATATACCTATCTTCATTTTAAAAAAAAAAAAATAATGATAAAAACAAGGAAAGAAAAACTTAAGATTTGCCCTTAGACCGTTTCAAGTAAAAATAACTCAGTGATGATCTGCAAGAAAATTTAACTGCTATTTGAAAGTCCCATTAAGCCAAGGCTAGCTGAACAACGAGATTGACCCGCGCAAAAAAATGTTGCCGCGACTGTTATTGTTGACTATTTTTGTTCACTTCGTTTGTCGTATTCAGTTCGCGATAACCTTTTATCTGACCTAGCAAGGGCATGTTACGCTTGATGATTTACGCCTGAAATTCTGGGAGCGGTGATAATTTTTGCCAGATAGATTTTTATAAACTCAACCTGGGACCGCAGTAACAGTCTTTCTTTTCANTATAAACTCAACCTGGGACCGCAGTAACAGTCTTTCTTTTCACCCCAATTTAATTAGGCTGGTCACGCCTTCTAATAGGCCAATCCATATTGCCTGCATATCAGCTAAAATGCAGGTTGACATAAATAATTCTCCTGGCGACATTTACCCCTAATGTTAGAATTGTGCTCATCTGCACATGTATAAAGTGTTAATCCTAACACTTGCATGCTCCTCCATTCGCGTGCCCGTAGGACACGTGAACCTGAACTTTGCTCTCGTACTTGCAAGCACGTGATCGTGAGGTACAGATGTCCCGCAAGTTCAACTGGACACGCTCCATTTATTCGACATGCAGGAACCTGGCCAAAGTGGGTAGCAGTGCCAATATTTAGTTTGGTAGAATAAATGGTGGATTGAGTACTCATAGTTATTCAGGTGTTATAGATACTGAAGTATTATAGCACGTGAAGATGCTAGTTAAGACATGCTTGGCTGAACTCAGATGCATTATTCAAGTAGCCATTAAAGAATGGGCATTTCCGGATCTGTGTAGTAGTACCTCAATAGACTCTGAAGAAGAAAGCAATAAATGCCACGGGATTTGAATCCAAACAAGGTGGGAGAATGATCGATTCAACTAGTAAAGCCGTGCCTGAAGAACGAAATTTTTTCTTATAATTAGCTTTTAAACACGCGTAAGGATCACTCACAAGATAAGTTATTTGATAATTGAAAATGTTATTATTATAAAGTTTTTAGTGTTCACGAAAGTATGATCTGCGCATAAAGGTACATCATCGTCTGTAGTCCTAGAAAAGGAAGGTCATTGCCATGAGCAAGATCGAAAAGCCAAATGATTGTTTGGCGCCAGAGCCAGCCTCAAAGGTAGAGATAGTAGGCTGGGCATTACCAGCAGAGGAAGAAGCCACTCCCGAGTTACCAGAGTTGGAGTCGTATCCTGAGTTAGATCCGCTTCCTGAGTTAGATCCGCTTCCTGGATTTGAACCATTGCCGGAGTTAGATCCGTTACTTTTGTTTCCACTTCCGTTTCCGGAGCTAGATCCATTACCGGAAGTGCCTCCGTTTCCAGAAGCTCCGTTGGTGGTCGTAGTCACTGTTTCATCTGAAACAGTGACAGTCGAGAAGCCACTGCAGGGAACCACAACAGTTGTTCCAGAAATGACAGTTGTCACCCACTGGTCAGTAGTACCAGTAGTAACACTGTCAGTAGGAACTGGATTTCCTGGGGTTGAATTTTGGTCAGTGGTGCATGGAACGACAACAGTGGAGCCAGAAATGACTGTAGTTACCCACTTCGTAGTGGAAGTGACAGTCTCAGTAGCCACCGACGTTCCAGGCTTCACAGAATGATCAGTGTTGGACACAGAATGATCAGCGCTGGACAGAGGATATTCAGTGCTGGGCACAGAATAATCCGTGCTGGGCACTGGATAGGTAGTTGTGACGTTTGGATAGTAGCCTGGCTTCACAACGGTCACAGTGCACTTTTCAACTTCTGAGCAGTCAGATGGAGTGTAAGTACCTGGAACAGTGAAAATGCTGTTGGTTGGTACGACAACGGTGGTAGTCGTATGAATTGGGGTCACAGGGGTTCCTGAAGTCACAAATTCAACAGTACAGGTAGCAGCATCAGAACATCCAGATGGGGTATAAGTTCCTGGGGTGGGGTACTCACTGTTCGTAACCTGAGTGCGGGTGGTGGTGGTGTGACCTGGAGTAACAACAGCGACAGAACATCTTTCAAGATCAGAACAGTCAGATGGAGTATAAGTACCTGGAGTAGGGTATTGACTATTTGTTCCCTCGGTGAAAGTTGTGGTGGTGTGGCCTGGTGTTACGATAGCAACAGTGCAGGTAGCAGCATCCGAACAGTCAGAGGGTGTGTAAGTTCCTGGGGTTGGGTATTGACTGTTTGTGCCTTCAGTCGTGGTAGTTGTAGTTGGACCTGGAGTCACAATGGCAACTGTGCAAGTAGCCACTTCAGTACAGTCGGTAGCAGTGTATGTTCCCGGTGTTGGGTACTCACTGTTGGTCAATTCAGTAACAGTAGTGGTGGTCTCTCCACATTGACCATCGCTGGATGAAATTTGGTACACCATATCGAAGGTATTGGTGGTTTGTCCTGATGGGTACTTGATGGTAGGAAACAACTTCCATTGGGTCATCTCATTCACGTAGACAATCTTCATAGGATAGTATAACCCTTCTTCCAATGTGAGTGTTATATTAGTAGTGACAACAGTACCCAGGACGTAGGTTTTGTCTTTTTTCGTACCGGCGAACTGGGCGATTTGAGTCACACTTTTCAGGACATCAGAGCAGCAGCTACCAATACCACCAATAAAAAGACCGTAACCATCATCGCCCGATAAAGTAAAAGTGTAGTCACCACTTTCCTCTGCTTTGAAGTAACCCATAAGTTCGACCGAGAAATTAGAAGCGGTAAACTCCTGGCCGTAAATTGTGCCCATTTGGGGGTAGTTTTCATTGTCAATTCCACCATTGATTTGGATATCAGTCACCCCATCAGCAGAAGCAAACCAACCGCCATGGTTTTTGTAATCAGAAACAAAAAACGTATTAGGGTTATTACTAGCCGTTAAATCAAAAAGGCAGTATTTGTAGAAATTAGCTTTGAACCCTTCGCTAGCAACATTATTGAAGCTACAGCCCTCAATGGCGGCTGCGACATTAGCAAATGCCCCAATAAGAAGGTAATTGATGGAGGAGATTCTCATAGTTGACTGGCGAGAAAACCCAGGGATAACCCCCCTTATTTATAGTTTTACAGCCATTCGTATTGCGAATCATAAGAGGAGAATACAGTCGGAGAAATGCAACTAAGCATTCGGTGCGTCTAGTCCTTTGGCCTATGCAGGTGCATCTTCTTTCCGAGGGGCTGCGTTAATGCGTCTCCCTTCTTTTTCAAAAGTGTTCGATTTACGAGGGTCCGAAGCATAACTGCTTTTGACCAGACTTACATAAAGGAGACTGTTTGTCTACTGAGGAAAAATTGTATCCTTTGGGGACTGTCAACATCGCACTGGTTAGCCCTGTCTTCCCAGTATTATAGAGCCACAGCTGAGTTTGACCAATGAATTCAAATTAGTTGACATTGATTAACACAAACCCAATATCTGTAACAACAAAATGATGATATCATACCGCAGTTGAAAATAAACGGATAAGTACTGTTGAAGTGGCATGAATAAGCCCTCGTACTTACTGGCATCTCCGTTATATAGTAGTAAGATCAATGCAGAATCATACATATAGAAATTTGTGCGACTATAGATACGAGGTTTATTTCGAAGTATAGGATTAGTACAACATCAAGAAAGTTACCAATTTCTTCTTGGTTCACGGGTTCAAACAATGTGTTAAAAGAGTACTTGGGCTGAAGAGTCTAATTTAGCATTTAGTCTTTTAGTTAGTTTGGTATGGTCTATGAAGATAGATAGTGGTCCTTCTCAAAAACTGTTGCTTGGACTAAACATTAGCGCACTTAAATAAGAGTCTTTGCATAGAAACTCGCCCTTCACACAAGAAGAGTCATGGAATCGTTTTTATACAGTCTCGGGGCTAGTCTCAGTCTTGTTAAAAGCAGGCAAAGTTTTGAACATCAACTTTCTGGTCACATTGAATCTATAAGTGTAGGCATTCAATGTAGGTAGTCCAGCCGATTACAATCTATAGCCTCATATACATTCTGCCTTTTGCAAAATAAATTGATTCCGCTTTCATAAGGCGCCTATGTAAGCGAGCTTCATTTCCCGCTTGGTTTGGTGGCCAAATTTTAGTTTTGAAGCTAAGAAAATGAAAACAGTTTCCGAGCCCAAACGGGTTGTTCCAAACCGATAGACACGCAGAAGAAGTGCTGTATGTGGCGCAACGAAACAACATTGATTAGTCTGTTTGCTGCACCCGCTGCAAGCTCTGCGCTTGGAGGAGCAAGATGCACAAATCAAAGTGGGTTTTATATGCGTTGATGAGTTGCCAAATTACCGAACCTTCTTTTCCAACAAGTCTAGTATGCACGGTGTATAGATGCGGAAAAGAAGCTTCTCAAAGTGAGGATCGCGCCCCACCCCAATGCCGCAGTTGGCAACGTCACATCATGCTAATTTTTTCGGTGCATGGCTAAGCACTGTACTGAGTCTCAAAAGTGCTGCTCACCTCCCAAAAAAAAAAGGGTTGCGACTCGAGGTGGGGGGTTGGTCCCCACCTGCAGGATTGTGACTTATCTTGTCGGAAATATTTCGCATTAGGGATTAAGCATATGCAATTCCGCGGTTGCAATTCCACCTCCAGAGCCCCCGGTTCACTTACAAAAAAGTCTCGGTGGTTCTTTTTAGGACTCTCCAGACTATGAAAGAGCTCAAGGTCTTTATGGGTTTCAAAAAATCCACATACCCCCTTTTTAATAGCAATTACCTCCAAGCTTCGTTCCCCTAATGTTCGTCTATGTATGAATGTTCTAAGCATATCACGCGAAGTCCCCCGTGCAGTGCATGCATGATTTGCGCAAACGCAAACGACTCAACCAATTATGTTACGATGGACTAGAAAGACCCCCTCACTACTATTTGGGTCTGTCATATAATCTTTGGGACACATTTGATGCGCGAAATTTCCCCCTCCCCACTTTCTTATTGATGTGATACTTTGGAGTTGCCGGCTCTCGAAATGCGACATTACCGATACTCGCTTATGCGGTGCAATAATTTTCGCAGTTCGTACTCTCTTTTTGGAAATATACCTCCGAGCGAGGGTTACATGCCTTCGTATTTCCATCCCTCACATATCTTCACATGAGAAGGCCACAAAATTGCAACTCGGCTAATCCTGGAACAAACCGATGGAAAAGCGTTTGCAAAGCCCACGTCTAGACCTTTAGGAAGATACCATAATCAACAACCTGACCAACAGTCATCCGAGAGGTGCAATTTCATCTAATAATCCCTAGCTCTACTGTTAAAAATAGCATATGGTATCAATATCTATGTGTAAAATTAAATGCTTTTGTCAATAACGTCTCATTCTAAAGAGCTTATTGAACCCTCTACAGTGAAGAAAATGCTACCAAATTAGACAGGAGTTAAGAAATAGAAGAAATTATGAGATGAACTTTTTAATAGCGTATCTTTTAAATACAGTGAGCTTCATGCATGGCAGACTTATTATGCTCTGTGCTAAAGAAACTCCGCTTCGCAGAAAAAATCAGTACCTCAAGTGAACTACACTATGAAATTTTGCGGATTTGGTATTAAGCAAAATTCTAAATTCCTACCCTTGGTTCTATTTTCATTATTTCTAGGGAAATTCTGTATGTTGATGGTCTTTCACCGTCAGTAGACATTTGGAGGAGTCAGCCACTCTGTTAGACATTTTCGCACATTGACTCATATCTTGCCTGACCATCCACGTTTCTGTCAATGGCCTTTGTATATGCTTAGGACTCTATGACAATAACGTTTATGATCTAAGTCTATAGCCTAAGTCTATAGCCTAAGTCTATAGTCTATGTTAACGAAGTGTGTATGATCTGTGGTCTATGACCTATATTCTATACTTGGGGTATCTAGGATTTTAGGACCATAACATGACACTGCTTCTATTAAGTGACGTCTAAATATAAAGACTCTTTTCGACCGCTTCTAGTAAACCCAGTATGTACTAAACGTTCCTCAATTCAGATATATGATGAAATATGATCATCATTCCAGATTTAGTGATATGTCTTGATACAGCCCAATGGTAACATACCTATAACATCTAGCATCTAGTGCTATATCCAGGAGTGAAGTGGTAGAATTGGTGATTTTCTTTCTTTATGAGTACGAATAAAGAGCAAGGGCATGAAACGATGTCATTGCCAATACATGAATCCAGCGGTGGTGTATGCTCTAAGTAGCATTATCCTCGTAAGACCCAGTCAAGAGTCATATGATTGTACCTCTTCAATATCAGAACACAAATGCTAAAGCCTCTTCATTGCAATATGTCACTATTTCCGGCCCATCAAGTTTTATCTAGAGGAATTTTCACCACAAAAAAAAAGCAATGCCTCACATGACAAGCTTCGGTGTAAGCCATATGCAATGCCAAAAAAGATTATGACTGTGACTATTCCTATGTATATGTTCTTTATCTATTCTAAAATTAACTCGAATGGTCCAAGTAGCTGGTTTTTGAAAAGGCATTTGATCTGTCAAAGAACAAGGCTAACGGGAGAAGCTTTTGCTTTTACCTCTTGGGGAGAGGCTTCATGGAGACATGTGATTACAGTAGCATGGTGATTTGATGCCTAGTACAAGCCAGGACATATTAAATATAAAATATAATATATAATATAAACGTCTGTATTCCCATCATTTATCTACACTCGCCCTCTTGGGAGTTTCTTGAAGCATTTCTTTTTTTTTTTCTCACTTTTGGTGAAGACATGACGAACTGGAAACATGCTCACTTGCTCAAGTTAATGCGTATCTGCCAACATGCACGCTAAAATCATATTGACCCCCAAAAAGATAAACCTTTTTCCAATTTAACATACTTTTTTTTGCAGTTTCCCCTATTCTTTGATTTCAGGCACTCAGTCAAAAATAATTCTATTCAGACCTCGTTCCACTCATTGATTTTTGCGCTTTTCTCACTTTGATGTGACTTCTTTATAGTCCAAAGTAGGGTCCGATAAAAAGCTTTTCTCAAGAAGAGGTAATACATACTACAAGAGTGTAAAAAAGGTCTGCTATTAAATTAAATAAAATTTTCAAAATGCCCAGGACAAAAGTGGCAAGACAGCCATGAATACCGCTATGGCTTGCTTGTGACCTTTTCCTTCGGCTATAGACACTGAAGAAGGCAACGACGAAACACTTGATGTAGATTCCCTAGACGTCTGGAAGGTCTTTGTGGGGTGATTAGAAGGTGGGTTGTCGTTGATGGAAGAGTTTGGCTTCTCAGCGTTCGAATAATTAGGGGCTGAGCCATCACCGTTATTCGCGCCATCACCCGTTGGCAATGACTCTCTTGTGGTCTGAGTGGGGTTGATGGGTGAATTATCGGATGGCCTCGACCCAGGAATGTTCGAGTTTGGTCCCGATGGAATGGCTCCCGACTTAGCCGTTTGGCTTGGCGAGTTTGGTGGAGCAGGTACACCACTGGTTTCTCCTGCGGGAGAAGCGGTGTGTGGCTCCGGTTGGTCAGAATTATCCTCAGATCTAGAAGCTGATGTGTCTGACAGATTTTCCTGTGGAATGGTGTTCAGAGGAGACTGCACCGGGTTATTTGGGTGCAGTCTGCTTGGTGCAACTGGCGTCTTCAGTGTATCTTGGGATGTTCCAGAAGTACTTGAGGGTCCATGATTATTTGAAGTTTCAGAGGCTCCAGAAGTGTTAGAGGCGTCCGTTGTACTCAGTACTTCTGGTGTGACTGATCTAGCAGATGGCTTCTCTGCAGAACTGGTCAAATCCCCGGAACTGGTATGAACAATGGGTGTTGAGGATTCCGAGCCAGGGGAAGAACTAGATGCCCTTACCGAGGAAGGAATGTACGAAGAGTTCCAACCGCCGCTGCTGTATGGCCTGGTTGATGGGAAGGGGTAAACATGTGACGAGGTCTGTGCCTTTGAAGACAGAGCAGGGCCAAATGAGGATGATGGGCTAACTGATAATGGTTCCACTGATGAAGATGGTGCAACGGATGAGGACTCAATGGATGATGATGGAATCACTGACGACGATTCAACTGATGAAGATGGTTGAATTGATGAAGACTCACTTGAAGATGGCTCAACTGATGACGACACAAGTGATGACGATGGTTCAAGTGATGACGATGGTTCAAGTGATGACGATGGTTCAAGTGATGATGAAGTTGAGCTTGGGACTTCAATAACAATAGTGTTATTCTCTCCTGGCCCACCAGTGATAGTAAAAGTGGTAGTGAACTGTCCTGTCCAGAAACTTGTAACAGTTTGAGTTGGTGTTGGTACCTCAATCACCACGATATCCCTTTCAGATCCAGTAATGGTGGAAGTGGTGGTCACCGATCCGTCGTACGTACTCGTAACAGTACTCGTAGACTTCGGAACTTCCACAATAACGGTGTCAGTTCCGTTTCCAGAAATAGTGAGAGTAGTCGTAATTGATCCATTATACGTACTCGTGAGGGTACTCGTTGACTTCGGAATCTCCACAATCACCGTATTAGTTTCACCAGGTCCTCCAGTGATAGTCGAATAAGCAGTGGTGGTACCCGTCCAGTAGGTAGTAATCGTTTCAGTGGGGGTAGGAACTTCAACAACAACAATATTGGTACCATCTCCAGTGATCGTACTGGTTGTAGTCACCGAGCCGTTATAAGTACTGGTCACAACTTCCACCGTCTTTGGAATCTCCACAATCACAGTATTGTTTTCACCTGGGCCTCCTGTCTTGGTGGTTGTGGTAATATAGTCACCAGTCCAGAAAGACGTGACGGTTTGTGTTGGCGTAGGAACTTCAATAATCACGATGTTGGTTCCGTTTCCAATAATTGTCGTTGAAGTAGTGACTGATCCACCATAGGTACTAGTTAAAGTACTAGTAGACTTTGGAATCTCAATGACCACAGTGTTGCTTTCACCCTCACCTCCTGTGATGGTGGTGGATGTGGTAAAATCGCCGGTCCAAAAGGAAGTGACTGTGGCTGTTGGGGTAGGAACTTCAATGACAACAATATTGGTTCCTTCTCCAGTGATTGTGGTGGTAGTGGTCACGGAGCCATCGTAAGTACTTGTGACAATACTAGTGCTCTTTGGAATCTCCACTATAACCGTATTGTTTTCGCCTGGTCCTCCTGTCACAGTCGTGGTGGTTGTCACATCACCAGTCCAGAAAGTTGTGATTGTCTGCGTAGGTGTAGGAACTTCCACAATGACAAGGTTGGTTTCATCACCGGTGACTGTAGTTGTTGTAGTCACAGAACCGCCATAGGTGCTTGTTACAGTGCTGGTAGATTTAGGAATCTCCACTATGACTGTATTGCTCCCTCCGCTAGCACCAGCAATGGTGGTAGACGTTGTGAAAGATCCAGTCCAGAAACTTGTGACTGTGGCTGTCGGAGTAGGTACTTCAATCACCACAATATTGGTTCCGTCTCCAGTAATAGTAGTGGTTGTAGTAACCGATCCACCATATGTACTGGTCAAGGTACTGGTTGACTTTGGAATTTCCACAATGACCGTGTTGTTCTCGCCAGGTCCGCCTGTGACTGTAGTCGTCGTAGTGACGTCTCCAGTCCAGTACGTTGTAATTGTCTGCGTTGGTGTTGGAACAGCAATAATCACAACGTTAGTTTCGTCACCCGTGACAGTAGTCGTAGAAGTCACCGATCCGCCATATGTGGTAGTAACAACACTCGTGGACTTTGGAATTTCAACCACCACTGTATTGCTTTCTCCTGGACCACCTGTAATAGTAGTAGATGTAGTGAACGATCCAGTCCAGAAGGAAGTTACTGTGGCTGTTGGGGTGGGAACCTCAATGACCACAATGTTAGTGCCATCACCCGTAATAGTAGTCGTAGTGGTCACAGAGCCATCATAAGTACTCGTAACGACACTGGTACTCTTTGGAATCTCCACAACAACTGTGTTATTTTCACCGGGTCCTCCTGTAATCGTGGTCGAAGTTGTGAATTCTCCAGTCCAGAACGAAGTCACTGTCTGAGTAGGCGTTGGAACGGCAATGACAACAATGTTAGTACCATCTCCTGTAATGGTAGAAGTACTAGTCACCGAGCCTCCGTAAGTACTAGTCACCGTGCTAGTAGATTTTGGAATTTCAACAATGACTGTGTTGGTTTCACCATCGGCTCCAGTAACAGTAGTCAAAGTGGTGACATCTCCAGTCCAGTAAGTAGTGATGGTCTCGGTCGGCGTAGGAACCTCAACGACAACAATGTTGGTACCGTCTCCAGTGATAGTGGTAGTAGTAGTCACAGACCCTCCATAAGTGCTAGTGATGACATTGGTAGACTTAGGAATTTCAACAATCACAGTATTGTTCTCTCCAGGACCACCCGTAACCGTTGTAGTAGTGGTGAATTCGCCGGTCCAGAAGGATGTAACTGTTTGTGTTGGCGTAGGGACCTCCACCACCACAATATTGGTACCTTCTCCAGTGATGGTAGTTGTGGTAGTTACAGAACCGCCATAGGTGCTGGTCAAAGTACTAGTAGATTTTGGAATCTCAATAACAACAGTGTTGTTCTCACCAGGGCCTCCAGCAATAGTAGTTGAAGTAGTAAACGAGCCGGTCCAGAAACTAGTAACCGTGTTTGTAGGAGTAGGTACCTCAATGACAACAATATTCGTAGAGTCTCCCGTGATTGTAGTTGAAGTTGTCACAGAACCACCATATGTACTGGTTGTAGTGGTGGTGGACTTTGGAATTTCAATCACAACCGTGTTGCTTTCTCCTGGACCACCTGCAATAGTAGTAGATGTAGTGAAAGATCCGGTCCAAAAGGAAGTGACTGTGGCTGTTGGGGTAGGAACTTCAATGACAACAATATTGGTTCCTTCGCCAGTGATTGTGGTGGTAGTGGTCACGGAGCCATCGTAAGTACTTGTGACAATACTAGTGCTTTTTGGAATCTCCACTATAACTGTATTGTTTTCACCAGGTCCTCCCGTCACAGTCGTGCTTGTAGTGATGTCTCCCGTCCAGTAAGTGGTAATTGTTTGGGTTGGAGTTGGCACTTCAATCACTACTACATTCGTTTCATCACCAGTAATGGTAGTGGTTGTGGTCACCGAGCCGCCATAGGTACTCGTGAGAGTGCTTGTCGACTTTGGTATTTCAACAATAACCGTATTCGTCTGACCAGGCCCACCAGTGATAGTGGAGAATGCAGTAGTACTTCCGGTCCAGTAAGTCGTGATAGTCTCTGTGGGTGTAGGAACCTCGACAACGACAATGTTCGTACCATCTCCAATAATGGTGGTTGTGGTAGTCACCGAGCCATTATAGGTACTGGTCACAACTTCCACCGACTTCGGAATCTCCACAATCACAGTATTGTTTTCACCTGGGCCTCCCGTTTTAGTGGTAGTGGTGATGTAATCTCCGGTCCAGAAAGAAGTCACAGTTTGGGTGGGTGTAGGAACTTCAATAACAACAATATTAGTACCCTCTCCGGTGATAGTAGTGGTTGTTGTATCGGAGCCACCATAAGTACTGGTCACTGTGCTGGTAGACTTTGGAATTTCGACAACAACAGTGTTGGTTTCTCCTTCACCACCAGTAATCGTCCGTGTAGTTGTCACGTCACCAGTCCAGTAAGTAGTAACAGTTTCCGTCGGAGTTGGGACGTCCACAATAACAATGTTCGTTCCTCCACTAGTAAGGGTGGATGTGGAAGTTACCGATCCATCGTAGGTTCTTGTGAAATATGTAGTTGATCTTGGAAGCTCCACGATGATGGTATTGTTTTCCCCAGGCCCACCAGTCACAGTATAAGAAGTGGTGGCTTCACCAGTCCAGTAAGTTGTGATAGTCACAGTCGGCGTAGGAACTGCCACAACAACGGTATCAGTTGAAGCACCAGTTCCGGTGGTCGTCGTAGCATATGAATTTCCCCAAGTACTGGTAACAGTGGTGGTCGACTTTGGAATCTGAATGATGACTGTGTTAGACTCTCCTGGGCCACCAGCAGCAGTGGTACTTGTAGTGAAGGAGCCAGTCCAAACAGTAGTCACTGTGGTGGTTGGCGTAGGAACATTCACAACCACAGTATTCGTAGAGTCACCAGTTCCGGTAGTAGTGGTAGCAAACGAACTTCCCCATGTGCTAGTGACGGTAGTGGTAGACTTTGGAATTTGCACAATC